>BSBM01000753.1:63447500-63700000 GCA_027924585.1 Larix kaempferi
CACCGAGTTACCTGATTGAGCAAAATCACCTTCGAAGAGGACTTTGCCTGACCATACATACTACAGAGACGAATACTACAGATCCTGCAAAACTAAAACAAAACACGTGCATGCAGGCCTTTTGACTCCCATTACCACTCCTTTACACAACAAAACCTCATGAAATAGAAATGAAAACCAAATCCCCCCACTATTAACGTTCTTTACCATAAGCATCTGATAGCTTAGAAAACAAACATAATAGATGATAAACCGACACCCAACAAATCGGACACTAAACAACCCCCACACTAGACTAGAACATAATGTAGGGGAAATCAGTACAGCGCCTAGGAGGAGGAACCACAGAAGCTGTCGGCTGCGCAGGAGCAGGTTGAAGCTACATAACCTGAAGGAGAAAATATAGCTTACGATGGACAGCCCTGGTTTCCTCGAAAATGCTTCTTTCATAGCTGAGCATCTCATTTACAAATGGATGCTCCATCCTATCCTGGAGAGCATAACCCATAAGATTTTTCATTACCCAATAGAGCGCAATGGTGCGCTCATACAGGCTGAAACGACCCGCCATGTTTTCTGGATCCATAACCCAATTTGCAGTCTGACGACGTTCCGCATCCAAAGTCACCTTATCAATTTGGTTCCAAATTTGTTGTTCCACGGTGCAAATTTCCTTCTAGAGATCTGAGGGAACATCTCAAACAAAGGCACTAGATTCCCAACGGGCCTTTTTCTGGGCACGAGAGAAATTCCCACCGGATTCACCTTGAGAAGTCTCGCCTACCTGATAATGACGACGGCCTGCAGTGGCACTACATCTATCCCAATTACCATGATCTCCCATACTATCTAACAAGAAAACAATGACGGTGCATGCCATTAAATCTTTGAACTCTACGTTCATGTCTACCACCTTCCTTGGGTTTAAAAAGAGTTCCGCCACCCACTGTCCATTAATGAGAAATCGTACTGCAACGGAAGGTGGTGATATTTCACATAGTCCATTAATGGCAAATCGTACTACAACTGAAGGTGGTGAACTTTTTCACTGTCCATTAATGGCAAATTGTGCTTCACTTAAATCCTTCCCTCCTGTAATCATGGTAGAAGTACCTTTCCGAGTTAGTGAGAAGACAACAAACTCGACGGGAAAGGGATGAAAAGACTGCTCATTGATCATCCTTTAAAAGAAGGGTGAAAGAACGAGGGAGGAATGGATCACGTGGTAGTACGATCCTCCACCTGACATCGCCCTCCGTCATCCGCATGGTAACTCATCATATCGCGGGAAAGAATATCTGAATTCGGCAGGTTTTCCCACATTTGGGCGCTTAGGTCCAAGTGATTCACTGCCCCAAGGTTAGCGAGCAGGTCCTCCAGCTTGTTCCCATTTCACTTAACATGGGAGAAAGAAATAGCCAGCCCCAGAGATAGCAGAGACGCTAAATTATCCAGCTTGCCCTCCAACTGCCAGGACGTTGCCACCTTTGAGCTACGTTTGGAATCACCCTCCACAACAAGGGGAGTACAATTATGGGTGCAAGCCAGTTGGATTCCCTAAAGATGACCTTCCAACTCAGCTGCATTATTAGTCTCATGCCCCAGATGGCCAATTTTGAAGCTGACCATTACCCTTCTATATCCCCGAGAACACACCCGTAGCCGGCCGAGCTGGGATTAAGAGGTATAGATCCTTATTATCAATACAATTTCAACATTATTTGGGAGTATCACCTATAGGTTTCCTTTTAGGCATTGGGAGTATCACCTATAGGTCTCCTAAAGCTACCCTGACCACTATTAAAGAATTTTACGTAATGTAGTTAGCAATCCCATTGACTACTTTGTGTAAATGTCAATACTCAAGACATTTCTTCAGTAAACATGGTCACAAGATATGATTCAAATGGGAAATTGCTTCCAAACTCAATCAATAAACTCAATTAAGCCAAAAATACAGGCATATGATCTTATTTCACAATGGTCCTTTGTCTGAACCTAAATACAATGGATCGATCATTACAAACAAAGACCTCTCTCTCTCTCTCTCTCTCTCTCTCTGTAAGCTCCAAGAGTCAAAACTTTGAGCTTGTTCCTCTTGATCGAACCTTCCTCGAGCTGACTAAGCTCCACTAAGCTACCTAAAAGATTTTGCGAGCTAACAAGCTCTTTAAGCTAAAGCTAAGCTATCCATCTAAATGACTCAACTGGATTAAATATAACTCTTACTATGTTTTCCAAATCCTTCAAAGAAGGAACAAAGTCCTTATTCAACTCTACTATCCTCTATGACTTACTATGCTTGATATTTGTTATTTTCCAGTATGGTAAACAAGCAACTCATTTTATTTTTGCTTACTGTGGTTTTTTATTTTTGGAAAATTATTGATGGAAACTGTCAAGGATTAGAGTGAAGGAGGAATATCTTGTATGTGGATCATTTCTGCATTCATAGTGACTTTTGAGAATCCTATACATTGGGTATTTTTCCCTGCATTATTAATATTTGGTAAGCATTAACATTTTGTTGAAATCATGGTTGTGTAATAGTTAATTTATTGACCACCTTACAAATTGGGGTGATATCATATGATATTTGTATAAGATGTACTTTATAATTGTATAAATGGTAACTGAAAGGATATTTCTACTATTTATTTGTGCTACAACTTTTAGAATGGGAACATATTAACTTTGATTTTGACTTTGGGTGCAGAGCAAAATTAGTCAATTATGCTATTGCCTCTAGCAAAATATACGAGGGAGCAGGGTTTAAATACATTAAGGAGTCCTTTGAAAATGGCACACTTCATCTCATTGGCCTTTTGAGTGATAAAGGTGTTCATTCGCGATTAGATCAGTTGCAGGTATTTCTATATCTATAAATGCATTATTATGATTTGTTTATCTTCGAAAATATTATAGATTTATCCGTGCTATGCAGTTTTCAATCTTTGTATTTCTCCATCCTATAGTTGAATGCTATTTATATCACCAGACTCGATTGAGTTGGGTCTAAATATGTTATAATTGTAGAACCCATTGATCTACTGACATAAATTTTAAGAGAAGGCTACTCTTACATGGATCCATCAAGCAACCATTAGAAAGATGCTCATTTTTTGTTGATATATTGTAACTTCAAAGAATATTATATTTGTACTTTATTATTCCGGAGATGTTTCATTCCTCCGTGAAGATCTTATTGTATATCCGGAGATGTTTATTCCTCCGTCGGAATGTGGTAACTTGGGTTATTAGACTTCCCTAGTGGGGGTCGGCCCTGTATGTGTTATATGGGTCAAAGGGTTATTAGACCCACCATGTGGGGGTCGGCCCAGTCAGTTATAATGGGGTATTTAACCTAATGGTTAAATACGAGCCTACATGTACTTGTGTAAAATACATATCAGAGTAGTGTATAAATAGAGGAGGTGTGTTCCTCATTATACACACTCACTCACTTGAGGATAGCGCACTTGTGGAGGAGAGGTCTGCTATTGTGGAGGAGGAGATCATGTCTCAGGTTTTCATTTTTGTATATTGCTGGTCATCTATATTGAGGAAGCTTTGCTGGGTTTTCTACCCCATGAGGGTTTCCTAGGATAAATCTCTGTCTCTTGTGTTTATGTTGTGCTTGTTGTTTCTTCAGTGATCCTGTATATGCTATTATTGTGAAATGGAATGTAATGCTTCTATTTTCTGTCTTAGAATATTGAATCTTAACATGGTATCAGAGCTAACCTGAATGAAGGCAAGGTATGGCACTTACGACACTTGCTTTACTTATGACAATTTGAAGGTTAGGGTTTTTCATAGCAAAAACTAGTCATCGTGGAACTTTCGCCATAACTCCATTTTGGCAAAGTTTCAGGATCTGAAAAGTTTACAGGTCGAAGATAACATCCCCAGGTACCTTGTTTCCAAAGGGAACCCTCAGATTCGTTGTACTTTGTGAGTTATGATCAGTACAAGTTAGGGTTTTTGCCTCTTCCAGATCTCAGTCAAAATCAGGTGACCTTGGAAAAAAGGTCATAAATTGGGCTAGGAAGCTCCAAATGAAATTTCGTAAAAAGTGACAGGTAGTACACAGAATGTACTATCTCAAGAAACTTTTTCATAGGCCGAAGGTGAACCAGTGACACGTGGCACGCCGTACAAGTGCGCTCTCTTGTTTTATCTCATAAACAGGTCACGTTGCGACACTTGTCATAACTCTCTCTCAGAGAGTCCAATTGAGGTCAGACCTATCAATATGGAAAGATAATAGGTCTAGCTATCTCAGGAAAAAAATTTAGAGGCCGAAGTTCAAATAGTGACACGTGTCATGCCGTACAAGTTTGCTCTCCTGTTTTATCCCATAAACAGGTCACGTTGCGACACTTAGCATAACTCTCTCTCAGAAAACCCAATTGAGGTCAGACCTGTCAGGATGGAAAGATGACAGGTCAGGATACTGCAGAAAAAGGGTTTCAGACCCTGTGGAGCAAAAATTTCAGAGTTATAGCAGAAACAATCAGGTGCATATTTCTGTCAAAACAGAATTATTTTTGGAGCACCTTTATTCATGGCTTCCGGAATTTAGGGTTTCAGAAAAGTTAGAATTTTTGGAATCGCAGTCCACGGCTGAATGCTACTCAGGAAAATCGAAATTTAGAGACCAAGATCGAATTTTTTGGCTGGGTGGAAGACCGGGCTTGATCAAACCCCAGTTCGGGATTTTGATCGGAAAGATGGAAAATTAGGGCTTCAGCAAAAGTTGGAATTTTTGAAGTCTGTAACCACGGCTGGAAGCTCCTAAGAAAAATAAGAGTTTGGAGCCTTGGATCGAACCTTTTGTTTGGGCAGAAGGGTGGGCTTCATCAAACCCTAGTTCGGGATCCTGTCTAGAAGATCCAAAAGTTTCAAAGGCAATTTTGAGGGGTCAAATTTTGGAAATTCCAAAATTGAAGTATGCTAGTTTGATCAGCTCAGCAAGACATATTCTTTCATCCATTCAGAAGTGTGAAAGTCAAAGATTGAATTTTTAGGGTTTCTCTAGAGAACCCTAATCAAGCTCCAGATCAAGTTTCAGGGGGAGTTGAGGCTAAGGCCTTACATAAGAAGACTACAAGAAGTCTCGACAGGTATGACTTAAGGAGGCTCAGGTATGTCTTGAAATCTAATTCTTGATTAAGTTCATGATGTGTTTGTCTTCATATTATTTATTAGTACAATCTTGATTAATGTTAGAATTGTCTTATCACCCTAGTAACAGTATGAATGCATGTGAATGATCAAAGACATTCATTGATTAGGGCTATATGATTATACTAATGCATTATGATGTTGTGTGAGGTTGATGTTGTCTGCTAACAAGATACAGGTACATCACAAAAGACAAATCAGGTTCCATGACCATGAAAACATGAAGACAAAGACTCATCCATAATCTTTGTTCTACTTACGAGGTATGTATGACTTTGTTATATTATGCTTAACCTATGAGACATGCGGGTTCTAGCTCAGGATCTCTAAATCATTGAAGAGATTGTTTAGGTATGTTGTACATAACTAAGTAGGTATACTAATCTAGGTATGTTTCCCATGAATCTTACCTTGTGTTAGGATCCCTTATATAAGTATACTTGGTATGATTGGTTATGCTTACTCATAAAGTTAGTAATCAAGGGATTATGCATATTATGTCTTTTATCTTGATTGATGATATGCATGAGTAAAAGAAGACTTCCCTGAAATCTTGAATACTAATGTTTATTAACTATAATCATGACTATACATTCTCAAGATTATTTAGAACTATAATGTTTTGATAACATTTAGAACATACTAATGGGTGTATGTTTGTGTATGAGATCATGAGGATGACACTTGAACATGCACAGTGGTACATAATGAATAGAAGTTTACAGAAGATCAAGCGGGAGGCAACCACACAAACATAAAAGATAAGTATTTGAGTTGTTATTTGAAATAGTAAATGATATTGCCTGTAATAGGTTGTATGCATATTTGTATTCCTATAATATATCATGCTAAGTGTAAATATTCATAGAACATTGAATAATATACTACTAATATGCATATGATTGGTAAGTTGGACAAACATTCCATTGTTGCTTGTCTAGAATGAAACCTCTTTGCTGACATGCTGAGAGTTGTGCACACTCTCGATAGTATGTTCTGGTAGAAGGCATCTAGATAGCCACTGTATGCATACAGGATATGGGAAAGTGTTGTGCCAAAGTATTGGTCAAGATAGTTGCATAACTATGTAAATGATATATGTATGCATAATAGGTTATCATGTCAATATGATTTGATGATTATGAAGTATTACTAATCATGTACTTAATTTTGATTTGTAGGAAAGATCATGATGAATGATGAACACTGAACAAGCGATGGATGTTAAACAAAACAAAAACAAAAAGAGATTTTCAAATCAAACACACTATAGAAGGCTTGTGGCTAGAAGATTCTCTTAGAAAGAAGAAGAGAATCATGATGAGATGTTTGCTCCAAGTGGCTAGATAAGACCATTCTCTTAATGGTGTAATTAAAGAAGAAGTGTGAATCAGGTTCTGTATGGGTTCCCAGGATCGATAGTAATTGATGAGAATACATGTGAGGATTGCATCATCCTTGAACACAAGTTCTAAAGTGAGCCGTAGACAAGTGTCTCCGAGAAAGAAGAGGGATTGTATCATCCTTGAACACTTGTTCTAAAGAGAGCCGTAGATGTATGTCTTCGAAAATGAAGTCCTTGGTGGACATGAGAGGATTAACTCATCCTTGGACGTAGTCCTAAATGTATGGTGGAGGATTAAGTCATCCTTGGACATCGTCCTAAATGTACGGTGGAGGATTAAGTCATCCTTGGACGTGGTCCTAAATGTACGGTGGAGGATTAAGTCATCCTTGGACGTAGTCCTAAATGTACGGTGGAGGATTAAGTCATCCTTGGACGTGGTCCTAAATGTACGGTAGAGGATTAAGTCATCCTTGGACGTGGTCCTAAATGTACGGTTGAGGATTAAGTCATCCTTGGACGTGGTCCTAAATGTACGGTGGAGGATTAAGTCATCCTTGGACATGGTCCTAAATGTACGGTTGAGGATTGAGTCATCCTTGGACGTGATCCTAAATGTACGGTTGAGGATTGAGTCATCCTTGGACGTGGTCCTAAATGTACGGTTGAGGATTGAGTCATCCTTGGACGTGGTCCTAAATGTACGGTTGTGGATTAAATCATCCTTGGACAGTAAATCTAGTAATTCTGAAAGGAAGGATAGTCCTAAATGAATTGAGTGGATTAAATCATCCTTGGACAGTAAATCCAGTAATTCCGAAAGGAAGGATAGTCCTAAATGAATTGAGTGGATTAAATCATCCTTGGACAGTAAATCCAGTAATTCCGAAAGGAAGGATAGTCCTAAATGAATTGAGTGGATTAAATCATCCTTGGACAGTAAATCCAGTAATTCCGAAAGAAAGGATAGTCCTAAATGAATTGAGTGGATTAAATCATCCTTGGGCAAGTAAATCCAGTAATTCCGAAAGGAAGGATAGTCCTAAATGAATTGAGTGGATTAAATCATCCTTGGACAGTAAATCCAGTAATTCCGAAAGGAAGGATAGTCCTAAATGAATTGAATGGATTAAATCATCCTTGGACAGTAAATCCAGTAATTCCGAAAGGAAGGATAGTCCTAAATGAATTGAGTGGATTAAATCATCCTTGGACAGTAAATCCAGTAATTCCGAAAGGAAGGATAGTCCTAAATGAATTGAATGGATTAAATCATCCTTGGACAGTAAATCCAGTAATTCGAAAGGAAGGATAGTCCTAAATGAGATTGAGTGGACTAATCATCCTGTAAATAGATTGGGATTGCCTCGTCCCTAGACATGGTGAGATGTCTTAAAGTGATAAGGACTAATCATCCTGTAAATAGATTGGGATTGCCTCATCCCTAGACATGGTGAGATGTCTTAAAGTGATAAGGACTGATCATCCTGTAAATAGATTGGGATTGCCTCGTCCCTAGACATGGTGAGGTGTCTTAAAGTGAGAGGGATTGATCATCCCGTAATTGGATCTTGTGTGTTGCAGGGTATGCTGCTATTGTGTATACTTGTATTGATGAGGATACTTGTATTGATGATATGTATACTTGTATTGATGAGGATACTTGTATTGATGATGTGTATACTTGTATTGATGAGGATACTTGTATTGATGATGTGTATACTTGTATTGATGAGGATACTTGTATTGATGATGTGTATACTTGTATTGATGAGGATACCTGTATTAATGATATTTATACTTGTATTGATGATGTTGTTGATCGTGATGATCTAGATGACGATGTTGTTGATCGTGATGATCTAGATGACGATGCTACTGATCGTGATGATCTAGATGACGATGCTACTGATTGTGATGATCTAGATGATGATGCTGCTGATCGTGTGATGACGATGCTGATGACTGTGTGATGACGATGCTGATGATCGTGTGATGACGATGCTGATGATCATGTGATGACGATGCTGATGATCGTGTGATGACGATGCTGATGATCGTGTGATGACGATGCTGATGATCGTGATGCTGATGATGATGCTGATGATCGTGTGATGACAATGCTGATGATCGTGAGATGATGATGCTGATGATCGTGAGGATCCAGATTTTGATGTTGCTATAGTTGTTCGAGTGCTGCAGAAGATAAAGACTCAGTACTGAAGATGTTGATGTTCCAGTATTGAAGATGTTCCAGTAACTGCTTGAGTTACTTATGATGTTGACAAAGCTTCCAATGATTTATAGATGTATCATGTACGATGTTGATGACTCCTTGCGTGTGCAGATGCTGTTATAATATCCTTCTCGTTAAGGGGGAGTGTTGATATATTGTAACTTCAAAGAATATTATATTTGTACTTTATTATTCAGGAGATGTTTCATTCCTCCGTGAAGATCTTATTGTATATACGGAGATGTTTATTCCTCCGTCGGAATGTGGTAACTTGGGTTATTAGACTTCCCTAGTGGGGGTCGGCCCTGTATGTGTTATATGGGTCAAAGGGTTATTAGACCCACCATGTGGGGGTCGGCCCAGTCAGTTATAATGGGGTATTTAACCTAATGGTTAAATACGAGCCTACATGTACTTGTGTAAAATACATATCAGAGTAGTGTATAAATAGAGGAGGTGTGTTCCTCATTATACACACTCACTCACTTGAGGATAGCGCACTTGTGGAGGAGAGCTCTGCTATTGTGGAGGAGGAGATCATGTCTCAGGGTTTCATTTTTGTATATTGCTGGTCATCTATATTGAGGAAGCTTTGCTGGGTTTTCTACCCCATGAGGGTTTCCCAGGATAAATCTCTGTCTCTTGTGTTTATGCCGTGCTTGTTGTTTCTTCAGTGATCCTGTATATGTTATTATTGTGAAATGGAATGTAATGATTCTATTTTCTATCTTAGAATATTGAATCTTAACATTTTTATCCATGAATACTTGAAATTCTAGTTAGATGTTCACTTTATGAGTATGTGTATGAACTTTAATGCCAACTTTGTCTTGCAAAACGTTTATGTATTACTGTTTTCTTTATTGAATCAATGCTGCATATGAAACCTTTCAAGTTCAACCAACTTATAAGGTCAGAGCCATTCAGACTACTTTCTTAGGTATCTCAAGTCAGAAACAATGTTGGGATTATTAGTCTTTTCTTAGAATTACAAATGATGCAATCTTGGTGTTAATATTGCCCCTTTCCCCAATTATTAAAGGGTTCTAGCTCAATGGTAGAGTGCCTACTTTACAAGCAGGAGGTTGAAGGTTCGATTCCTTAGTGCCCTAATGATATTGCAATATTGATGTTTTAAATAAAATATATTTTATTATGATTTATTATGGCTATGAGGGGGGTTCTAAACTGACTTCATATGTCACTACGAGGGGGGTTCATAGCCGCCCCCAAAGGTTTGTAAAGAGTTTTAGAGGGGGTTCTGAACCGCCTCCGTAGGTACCTACAAGGGGGCTTCATAACCGCCCCCAAAGATTTGTAAAGATTTTTAGCGAGGGTTCTGACCCACCTCCGTAGGTACCTACAAGGGGGATTTATAACCGCCCTCAAATGTTTGTAAAGAGTTTTAGGGGGGGTTTTGAATTGCCTCCATAGGCACCTACGAAGGGGGTTTATAACCGCATCAAATGTCTGTAAAGCGTTTTAGGGGGGGTTGTGAACCACCTCCGAAGGTACGAGGGGGGTTTAAACCCGCCCCCAAAGGTTTTTCATAAAGACTTTTCAGGGCGGTTTGAAACCGCTCTCGTAGGTACCTACGAGGGGGTTTATATCTGCCCTTAAAAGTGACTTTTGTGGGGTTTAGAACCGCTGCCAATAGTCACTTTAGGGGTGGTTTTGATCTCTTCCATAACCGCCCCTAGAAGTCAAACCTTTTAGCATCACTGTTATTAGGGGTGGTTTTCTAAAGACCACCTCCGAACCGCCCCCAAAGGTAACCTTTGGAGGCAGAAGGAAACCGCCGCCAACAGTCTAAAAGTAACTTTTTTTGGAGGGGAGGGGGGTAGAACCGCCCCCAAAAGTCACTTTTGGGGGCGGTTCTAAACCCCCCCTAAAGTGACTTTTGGTAGCGGTTGTGGACCGCCCCCAAAAGGGACTTTAGGGGGGGTTTAGAACCGCCCCCAAAAGTGACTTTTGGGGGCGGGTATCAACCTCCGCTAAAACGCACTTTTGGGGGTGGTTTTGATCTCATCCAGAACCGCCCCTAAAAGTGAAAACTTTTAGCATCAGTGGTATTAGGGGCGGTTTTGGAAAGACCGTGGCTAAATCCAAAACCGCCCCCAAAAGTGAGTTTTGGAGGCAGAAAGCAACCACCCCTAAATGTCAAATTTGTTGTAGTGATTCACAACCATTACCATCATGGTCCTAAGTTAACCAAATGATCTTAATCACTAGGCTACTGGAGAAATCAATGGCTTGTGCATCTTCAATGTTTATAATTACCTTAATTAGTATGCACACTAGTAGAATTTTTAGTTTGGTTTACATGCATATCATTTTTATAAATTTATAAGTTCTAATCTCTGAATGTATGGCTTGCTAGCCTAACATTAGAGTACCTCATTCCACTATGTGATATTTTGTTTAACCTTTTTTTCTAGATCTCTAGTGCCTTTGGCCTTAGTTTGGGGTCGAGGACACTACAAAGTGGTATAAGAGTTGAAGGTTTCTACATTACAGCTGTTGGGCCTTCTGGGAAGTTACCAGTCACTCTGTAAACATGCATTTTCATTAGATAACTTGGATGCATGCACCTTAACATAGTTTCACATGTGTGCTAGTTAATTAAACTGTTAGCCTTGGACAGATATGGACTTGATGTGTAGCCGATAAGGATAAATCCTAGAAGAAGGGGTATTTATCATGCAGTACAAAGAGTAGTCTTGAAATATCCTCGGTGAGATATAAGAAGAGGAGGTATGTCCAGGATAAACTAGTAGGAGAACTGAGAAGAATCAGGCCCCCAACTTTTGATGGAGAAGTAAGTCAAGGAAAATATGTTGAATCATGGTTGTTAGGACAATTGGTTAAGTTGAAGGACATCGATGAAGATAATATTTCTTGGATGAATTCTAAGAGGTACTTTCAGAAATAATACCTCTCTGAGCATTACTATGACAAAAAGATGGAGGAATTATTTTAGCTCAAATTGGGAAGCATGACTATGGCGGCCTATGAGAAAGAAGTTTTTGGAGATTTTGAAGTATGCATACTTTATGAAAGATGAGAAGGTAAAGATTGAATGGTTTTTAAGCGATCTACCTGAATCTTATAGAGATAAAATCCAGTATGCTAGACCAAATAACCTTAAGGATTCTATATGAAAGGAAAATAACCTATATGAACAGAATAAGAGCAAGGCCCCATATTAGAAGAATTGAAAGGACATGGAGAAGAACAAGCAAGACCAGACGAAGAAAGGTTTCCATCCTTCAAAATTCAGAAACAATAATTCTTATAAGCAAGGATAGCCAAGGGGAGAGCATTTAGGGAAAATACCACCAATGGAATGTTTGATATGCAAGGAAAATGACTTTTCTAGTCAATTCCCACATAAGAGAAATAACCTTCAAAACATACAAGAAACATCAACTATTAGAGATGTTGGTAGAAGCGTTTAGAGGATCTATGCAGCCTTGGATGGGAGGTAAGATGACCACTAGTCCCAAATGATTGAGGTAGGAGGTAATATTGCTAATAAAACTATAGCTATTTTGATTGATTTTGGAGCTAGAAATAGTTACATTGCACCTAATCTAGTTGACAAATGTCATATAAAGAAAAGTAAACTTGAAGAAGCAAGTCTAGTATAGTTAGCTACCAGAGCCAAGAGGAAAATCACAGAAGCTGTAAAAGGGTGTCCTTTAGAAATGAATGGATTGAAAACCTTTGCAAACTTAAACATCATACCCTTGGGGTCATATGATGTATTAATTGGCATGGATTGGTTGGATGTACACCATGCCATACTAGATTGTCATAATAAAACTTATACTTGTTTGAATGAAGAAGGAATTTGAGTGACAGTCAAAGGTAACATAGACCCATACCCTTGAGGCAGGCCACAACTCTACAATTGAATAAATATCTCAGAAAGGGATGCCAGTTATATGCAATTCATGTGGAAGAGTTAAAAGAAAGGAAAGAACCAGAACTGCAGGATTATCGAGTACTACAAGAGTTCGTATATTTATTTCAAGAATCACCAGGAATGCCTCTTAAGAGGGACATTGATTTCTCTATCTACTTTGTGTCAGGCATAGTAACTTTGTCTAAAGCACCTTATAGAATGAGTGATCCAAACTTAACGGAATTACAGATGCAATTAGAGGAGCTACTAAGGAAAGGTTACATAAGGCCCATTGTTTCACCTTGGGGAGATCCTGTGTTATTTGTGAGAAGAAGGATGGAACTCTAATACTCTGCATAGATTATAGGCAGTTGAACAAAGCAACAATTAAAAACAAGTACCCGTTGCCAAGGATTGATCACTTGTTTGATCAGTTGAGAGGAGCCAAAGTTTTTTCGAAGATAGATTTGAGATCAAGATACCACCAAATTAGAATTAAGGATGAATATATCTGTAAGACAACATTCAAAACAAGGTATGGCCATTACGAGTTTACAGTGGTACCTTTTGGGTTAACAAATGTACCAACAGTATTCATATGTTTAATGAATGGAGTCTTTAGAAAGTACTTAGATAATTTCATGATTGTATTCTTAGATGACATCCTTATCTATTCCAACACGGAGGAAGATCATGAAGAACATCTAATATTAGTAATGAAGTGCTTAAAGAACATCAATCATATGCCAAGCTAAGCAAGTATTCTTTCTATCACGGAGGAATTCACTACTTAGGACATATTGTATCTGAAGACAGTGTTTCAATAGATCCTGAGAATATAAGAGCCATTATGGAATGGCCAACACCTAAGAATGTATCAGAAGTTAGATCTTTCATGGGGTTAGCTGGATACTACCGAAGGTTCATCGAAGGATTCTCAAAGCCGGCCCATCCTATCACATCCTTGCAAAATAAAGGTGTAAATTTTGAATGGAATCTTAAGTGTGAAGATAGTTTTCAAAGACTTAAGGAAATACTTACCAGTGCACCAGTTCTAAAAATTGACGACCCTGACAGAAACTTTGTTGTATGCACGGATGCATTCAAGCAAAGGCATTGGTGGAGTATTGACGCAAGATGGACATGTGATCAGTTACAAATCCATAAAGTTAAAGGAACATGAGAAGAACTATGCCACTCATGAGTTAGAGGTTGTGGCTATCATCCATGCCTTGAACATGTGGAGACATTATCTAATGAGTAAGAAGTTTGAGTTCAGAACTGATCATTATGGGTTGAAATACATGTTTGAGCTGCATAATTTAAATGCAAGACAAAGTATATGGATGGAGTTGTTATCTGAATATGACTTTGACATCAAGCACATCAAAGGTAAGGAAAATAAAGTAGTGGATGCACTTAGCAAGAATATACATGTGATCCATGTAGCAGCTATCAACACCAGTACATCATATTTAAAAGATAAGATCATTGAAGCCAATGTTACAAATGAATATTATCAGTATGTAAAAGAACGATTACAACAACAATGATTACAACAACGATTACAACAACAGGAAAATTCCACAAAAAATTGATAAGTATAAGTTGGAAGAAAATGGAATCCTCATGCTTAAAGATAGAGCTTATCTACCCAATGCAACCATGGATCTCTATTTGATTTGATTTTAATATACATACTTATGGTCAGTGGCTCTCTAATCCGAGGAACGGGAATATGGAAGTCAAATTCATGGTGTATTAATTTGTAATCAAGTTTAAATCTACTTGCTACTTCTAAATTCAGTAAGGAATTAATGCATAAAATAATACATAGTGTGAATTTCATTTCAGCCAATAAGAATGGAGGCGCCACCTTTAATTCATATTACTGATCCGGACCTCTCATATTCTCTAGCATACTAGTTTTAGAGCTAATTGGCATTAAAGTCGACAGATTTGGAGAACCATATATGTCCTACTCTACTTCACTAACACAAGTCAATATAAGCAGACATATATATACATTTATTATCTCCCATTCGTTGCGCCTGCCACTTTAAATACATAATGGGATGATTGAAAATGAAATGTACTTATTTATTTGTTTCTTGACTTCAAATCAAATTCATGATTCATTTACCAAACAATCCATCCACTCAATCCCATTTGTTTCGCCTTTGCAATTTTTATGATGCATGATGAACTACGCGCTATTCTTTCATTAGATGAAATATTTGACAAGTGTTTCTTACTTCTTCTCAATTTTTGAATATGATCTTCAGATTTCATGCCCATGTAATTTAGCAGATCCATGTAGAAAATATGGCAATTAGACGGCTTTGTGGAGATAGCACGATAGAAACTTTTATGCGAAACAAGATCCTGAATTAATTAAAGTTTGATTCCCGCCTCTGCTACTTGAGTTCCACGATGTAGATCCTATCGATCATCTCCTCCTTGATTACTGGTTCCTGAGCAATTTTATGTTGTTAATAAAACAATCAGATTCTCCTTCACCAAACAATCTGGCAGTGGTTTCATAGACATTAAATTCTGGAATCTGACAGCATATCTATCTGAACCCTAAGTTATTAATATGTCACCAATCAAAGTGATTTCCTCAATGAACTGATCAGTGATCGATGGAACTCTTCATTCAATCTCAATCTGGCATACTTCTCCTTTAGTATTCTCTTAACACCTGTAACAGACATAAAGCGAACATGAAAAAGGAAATAAAACATAAACTCAATTCTGAAAATATATACAACATCCTTCATGTGCCGTGACTTTATTTCAGTCCTTTGTTCATTGAAATTTGGTGACAAGGAATTAATCTAATATTCTGCACCATTGATTTTCTAGGAAACAATAACTTGGTGTCTTCCATGACTGATAAGATCCCTCGAGATTTTTTATATGAATATTTAGTGATGTGGCGATGATATCCTCCATAAACGATTTCTTTATACAATGATCTCAAGTTTTATTAGTGAATATTTGAGCCGTCTTGATATCATTGAACTGGTGCTTTTGAATGAGCAAATCTCATTTATAAGAGCAGTATCTTCCTTGTGCACAGTTGCATGAACAACCGCGTACGAATCTGGACATGGTCTCTATGCAAGCTCTGATTCAAATCCATGAAGCAATATACGATGAGATATCAGTGCGTCGCCGGCTCCTGGATGCAGAAAATGAGACATATGAGCCAATAAAATCATAGAAAAATAGTCTATTTATTAAAAAAATTAATAATAAAAAACCTGCACTAACCTTTTGATCATAGTTCTATCAAATATTTCATCCATCGAGTGAAACGAGGTGCCCTACAGCCCCAGTATGGGGGAGATGTTGTAACGTGTGTCCATGCAACTTTACAAATGAGTATGAGGGAGATGTTGTAACTTAAAAAAAAAGTAAAAAGTAATAAATTATATTATGTGAGTTCATAAAATAAAAAATTATGAAAAGTATTTTAAAAAAAACCATGTTGGTTCATAAAATAAATATTATCAAAAGTAACTAAAAAATCCACATGTTTGTTTATAAAATAAAAACTTGAAACTTAAACCCCGATCTATCAATCAAGAGATATCAAATTTCTTGAGCTTAAATTTAAAAAAAAAATACACCTCAAGAAATTGAATCCCTCTCTATGCTTGATAAATAAAGGTTTAAGATAAATCTATGCTAATATAATAAACATATAAATCACATAAAATATATGAGGATATGATAAAAGATACTACATCTAAAAAGTTTGATTAAAATATAAATGTAAAAAGTCCGATTAAAATATAAGTTTGCTTGAAATTAAGAAACATGATTGTTATTTTGAATTTCACTCTAAAGGTGCTCAAACTGAGATAACTTTTAATATTAAAGTTATGTAAGTTTGATCACCTTTAAAGTGAAATTCAAAATAACAACAATGTTTTAAAATCTTAATTTCAACCAAACATATAAATATAATTTTGGATGTTACTCAAATAAAACAATATCTTTTTGATAATTACTTATTATCTAAATAAAATCATATTAAAATAATTATTTTTATTAAATAATTTAATAAAAAATAATAATTTATTAAACAATAACAACTTTAAAATATATGTTTCTACGTTACACAATGTCAATATTCCATTTATCCTTATTTCTCAACACCTCTAAGTATATGTTTTAGATCAAAATGATGAGTTACACAATGTCAATATTCCATTTATTCTTATTTCTCAACACATGTTTTGTACAAAGATTTCAATATCTACAATTAAAAATCTTTTCGTAAGAACAACCCTTAGGGATTATGTTAAGCCCAAACCATCATGAATAAACCACAAAATATCATGGTAGCCCAAGTGCATATTAAAAAAATATATCTCGGTGGTTATCCCATACTCATATATTGGCCTCCACAAATTCAAAAAGTTCATTTAAAAGGTATATATATATATATAATTTTGTTACTATCTTAATATTACAACTATCAACTTAGATAAATATAAAAATTCACAAAACTTATAAAAATAACACTTAACAGTTTCCACAATTTAAAAAAAAGAAAGATAAGAAGTCTTCTTCCTTGTAAAAACATTGGTCATGCCAATAAGACATCTAATACCCCTGTTTTATTATTGTCAAAAAGAAGAAATTGTGCACCTATTATAAAATTTCTAGTTATATAAATGAGAAATATAAAGCTTATTAAAAAAATCCAAAGAACTTTTTTTAAATAGTTGATGATGATAATGATTGTCTTTAACGTCCATTGAGACCTTAAGAAGATAGAGATTGTTTGGTTTTCTTTAAAATATTATTTCTATGCTCAAAAAGCTTACAGAGAAGGATTCATGGCTTGCTATAGTTTCTAGGATCTAGAAGGTTAGAAAAGTTAGTGCCAGAGCAAAGATTTTGAAATTGAGATCTAATGTGAGTGAAAGCTGACCATTCTAAGAGAAAGTGATTTTCACCTTCCACACTCATAGAATCACATAGATGGCAAATTCTTTCAGCGCAAGGTGTTTTAGGGTTGTCCAACGCCTAGTTTCACTATGAAGCTCATGAGAGTTCGTTCTAATCTTAGCAATATTAATTTTTTTCTTTCAGCTTGTTAAGATAGAAAGATAGTTTTGATTCTCAATATTAGGGTTAATGGTCTCTTTGTAATACCGAAGCTTTCTTTTTACCTCTAATTCTTCTTTGCACTGCATTTTCTCTTTGAAGGTAGAAGTAATACTGTAATTAATGTTATCAATATTTTGTAGAATGGTAGTTTCATTAATCCTCCAATAATGTAACCAAGTCATGGCATCTTTAAGCCATCCCCACTTGAGGCGAAGGTGCTTTGTGGCTAGAGTTAAGAGCAATTTTAGGAATTCGGTCATCTCCTATATTGTTTAATTTGTTCTTGCTTATTATATATCTAATCATAGCCATGATTTCAATGGGGGAGAGCCCTACTTCTAAGAGGAGAATAGGATAGGGCATGTTGCTCTTAATTTTAAGATTTTAAGTAATAAATTGTTTATGGATTTGTTGAATTCTTCTCCAAGACTCTTTAGAAATGTTGCATCCCCGAGCTTCACAACCATATAAAATAACAGGAGTGATGAGCGTTTAAATAGGAATTTCCTTTTTTCCCACATCACAAGGTTTGTCGATTTACAGTTGTTTTTAAGGCTGAAGTAGCATTTCCACCCTCCATTTATCCTCTTCTCAATGTTATAGTTCCAGTTGAGCTTGTGATGAAAGTAAATTCCTAAGTACTTATAGGAGGTTACTTCCTCTAAGATTCTATTGTCATATGAAAATTGTCATAATTACCTTTATTGGACTTGATAATCATGCCTTTTGTTTTTTCAATGTTAACAGTCATGCCCATATTGGTGCAGAAACCTTTGAGAATTCGTAATTGCTTCTCAAGATCATAAGGGAACATTGCCAAAAGAACGATATCATCAGCATAGAGAAGTAGCATGATCACTATTCTTGCCAAGGTCATGCCCGCACAACTTGCCTCTTCTAAACATTCTTCAAGCTTATTGATGTAAATGCCAAAAAGGGTAGGGGAAATGGGGCACCCTTGCTTCACTCCAATATTACAATTAATATCTTGCGACTATCCTTTAGTGTTTTTGAATTTGGAAATGACATTCTCATATAACCTTATAGTTGCAGCCCTCAACTCGAGAGGAACTTTTAGCTGTTCTAATCTATTCCAAAGGTTATACCTAGGCACCATATCAAAATATTTCTGAAAGTCCACAAAACAACAAAAAGATTGGACTTATTATTACGACACTCCTCTGCGATGATCCTAAGCATAATGAGGTGGTCTGTGGTTGAGTGATGTCTTCTAAAGCACACTTGGCCTTTAGCCCTCTTTCCTTCATTTTCTAGCCATATGTTAATCTTCTTTTCAAGGATAATGTTGTATAACTTGGATAAGAGAGAACTAATCATAATTATACAATAATTGGAGGGGTTATCCTTATCTCCACTTTTAAAGATAGGGACTATAAAGCTTTGAGTCCAAGGCTTAGGGAATTAAATATAATAACATTATTCATTAACAATTATTTGTAAAAGAATAAAAAAATATAATTATCAATTATGAAAATTTATTTCCATATAGTAAAAAGATAAAATAAATCTATCAACCTCAATTCATCAAAGTTTTAATAAGAAAATAAACCACAATAACATTTTAAAAAAACGATAACCTTTTCCATAAAGCCTTCCAAAATACTATAAAATGTAATGACATCCTACTTAATTGCTAGAACACGTGATTTGACACACCTTACCTCTTTGACTCCAAGATCTTCTATGATTTATATTGTAAATATAGTTTTCTTTCGTTAATTCATTATTTTTATATTATGTAAACCTTAAACAATTTAAATTGATTTGAAAAATAAATAAAAAACATATTCTATGATATATTTAAGTTTTATAAATTGTAATTGCCCACTCTTCCAAAATATTATATACTCATCTATTATTTTTATTATATTTCTTTAATACCAACCTATCACAATCAAACCACATCTATTATTTATATTATATATTCTTGTCATTTTAATACCGAATATTATTAGATTATAAATCAAACAACTAATGGAACCTACCATGACCACGCTTGAAACTTATTAATTGCTTTACCGACATCAACCCTCAGAAATATTTAAGAGTATTCTATTAACACAATTATTAAGAAGGGGCACTTGGTTGCGTACCATTTTGAATTTGAAAATGATGTTATAAGAAAAAATTAAAATACAAAATATTCACACTTAAGTAAATAATTTTTAGTTAATGTATGGCATTATATGAAGTGCCAACAAATATGAAAGTTAATGTTAGTAAATCAAATCATATTTCTGGTTGACATTATATGAAGTAGCAATATGTATGAAAGTTATTGTGAACAAATCAACCATGTTTCTTGTTTCTTGTTGGGTTAGGGGAAGAGGACATAAATTACTCCTTGAGCTTATTTCTTTTTAAAGTTGTGAATTTTTTTAGATGATTTCAAATATTTAGGGATATATATTAAATTAACTGGATACTTGAATTCAAATTGGAAGTGGTTCATTAAAAAACTGGAAAGTCGAATAAAAATTTGGTGCAATAGATGGCTATCCAGGAGTGGATGATTGGTATTGGTTAAAACAATACTTGAAGTTACTTCGGTCTATTGGATGTCATTAGCATGGATTCCTAAAGGAATTATTGAGACTATGAGCAAATTACGCTATAGATTTCTTTGGCAAGGTAAGAAGGATTAGAATACTCTCCCTTGGATCAAATGGAAAAATATTGCCAATTCAAAATGTTAGGGTAGTTGGGGATTAAATAATATTTCCCTCTTTTCGAAAGCCTTGGCTACAAAATGCGCTTGGAGGCTTATTAATGGAACAAGCTTGTGGAAAAGTGTAGTTTGGATGAAATACATCTATCTGGAAAGTGTGGAGGACTAGATCAGAAGATCTAGAAAAAGCATTCACAATGTTTCGACATTCTAGAAAGATCTTGTTATAACATTTCCATTAATAGAGAAAGGAATGGCATGGAAAGTTTCCTATGGATTGAAAGTATGTTTGGGGGTAGACCCCTAGGTTGGTAGTGGAAATTCATATCTCTTACCTATTCATATGGTACAAAGCCTCTGGTCTTTGGGATACTTTACTTTACAACAAGTCGTGGATCCAACTAATATGAGTATTTGGGACCAAGGTTGGTGACCAGCACACTTTCTAGGTTTTGATGGGGAGGACTCTTGAATATGATCATCATTGGTGACTATGTTAAAAAATGATCATATTCATATCCAGGCTCAAAGAGACCTATTGGTGTGGATAAATGCTCCTTCAAGGATTGTTCCTACACTCAGCAAGTATGGAAGGTTTTATGTTTTTACATAGGTATTCCATTTATTTGGGAGGGTCAAACTATTGAAGAAGGACTAAGGAATTCGTACCAAAATATTCATGCACTTGACTTTTTAGCATTGCCCTACCTTATTGCCTAGGGTATATAACTTGCTAGAAATAATTCTCTTTTTGAAGGTAAAGATATCAGGCCCTCTAATTGTGCATTACACAGCTCATATATTATGAGTTTCTACCCATCGACAAAACAAGAAAAAATAATTCAACAAGTTCAAATAGAAGTTATTGACATAAATAGTACATGGGAATTTTCTTATGGAGCGACTCAAGGATCAATAAGCATAGGTGGAGCATGTGGAGTTATGTACATGAATGACACTTACAACTATAAGTTCAAAGTGGGTCTTGGGTAAGGAACAAATAACTACTCAGAGGTAATCACTAAACTACTTGTAACATTGGCTTTAGAGAATGGGATTGAGGAGCTACATGTTTTTGGAGATTCACTTAATGTCATCAAATGGGAAAAAAAGGAGCAAAAATGTCACAACCTTCATTTAATTTTCATTCTAGAGGAGGTTGGGAGGCTTAGTACACTTTTCAGAAATCTTTCATGAGCACATATATACATGGAAATAAACCTTATTGTAGATGAGCTCTTAAAAGGAGGTCTTCAGCTAAACAGAGGACAACGATATATTATGAAATGGAGTAACATCATAATATCCACATTGTACCTTCTATGAAGAACGGGGTGTCTAGACAATAGATTAGAGGATAGTGTACCTATATAAACATATTAGTACTTGGTTTGGAAGGGTTATTGCTTACAGCTTTTGGTCTATACTATAGCAACTTTTGGCAAGAAGATTGTAGCAACAATATAAAATCTCGGCACATGATTTGTAGATGCTTTCAAAGATTGATTGCACAAACTGTAGCAGCATGTTATGATGCAAGGGTAGTTTTTTTCACAGTTACAATGGGCAGTGGTTTGGTATGGAAAGGGTTTCCATAGAGCATGATTCAACATTTGGCTTGTAGCATGTAGCAGTTGAGAATGCAGAAATACAATTTTAGGGACATATAAGGGTATTCAAAATTTCCTATTGTGGTTCTTTTTGGATCTGGATATGGTTTTTGATGATTATAGGTGACAATACATTTCCACATAGAACTCGTTTCAAGTTCTAATTGATTAAATATTTTTTTTTATTGTAGCAACTTTTATAGATTGTTCATGTATCAGCAATTTGGGTTGGCTTTCTCCTTAGTCTTGGTGGAAGCGTGTCATCTATAGATTTTTTGTTAAGTTGTTTTTTGTGTGCTCTTATGCATTGTACAAAGATTTTGAAGATTGGTGTGCTCTTAAGAAGTGTATATGAAGATTTAAAGACTTTTTTTTTTTATCTTTTGACATATTACTATAGGAAGATAGACAAAATTTAAATTTTGCTTAATATTCAAGAACCTATTATAAACTGGTCATAAAACTATTTTTTTTTTGGTGAAACCTGAAGAATGTATTTACATTTATATTATATAAATAAGAATATATTTACATTTATGTTATGCAAATATAAATATGATATTTTTAAGAGGAAAAAAGTAAATAATTTTTAAATTTAAAATTGAAGAATAATTTTGAAAGAAGAGGAAAACAAAGTTATTGATTTTCTCACCAGATCTATGACAATAACTTCTCACTTGATCCAAATTATTCAACTAAATATCTTTATGCACTATCAAAATTGGAATATTGTAAAACAAAAGAAAAAGTCAACCAACTTTATGTAATCACTTCCTTAGTCACTCCACTAATCATTCGATGGACTATTCCAATGTAACACAACAATAGTTTCCTTTACTTTAAACATAATTTCCTTCCTTTGATATTTTTCGCATTACTTTTCATTGTATTTTTGTATTTGGATCTACTTTAGATATTTAATGATTTTTTCATAGGTTAATTAATCATGAAAAGTGCACTTTCTCCAGAGTTTATAATTATATGTTATATTATATTTTTAGCGTTTTAGAATACGTGGATGATTGTTTTCAATGTGAAACGGAGATAATTTAGAAGGCATTATCTTTTCTATATCAAAGTTTAACTTTGTTATTTGGCAAGTTTTCAATTTATCATGAACATCACTTTATTATTTGCATCATTGGTGTTCTCAATGTCGTGTCATGGAGAATCTTTGGATTGCGGTTTTTTTGGTAGAAAAAATTTTGCAATTCATTGTATTAATAATAAAACGGATCACATTCTTTATAATACCTCCACTTTCTGTGGTAATATCTTCATAAAAATTTAAGGATTCTTTCTCTTGCTGTCTCATCATCCATCACGGGATGTTTGATTTCTTTCGATTTTTTATTCTCGTATGATGTTGTATACATTATCTAAATATTACCAAAAATAAAATATAGTAACATGTCCATATGCAAGATTACCATTGAGGAGCATTTCAGAGGCTATATGGATTAGAGAGTGATAGGTCCTGGATCATCCTCTGCACTAATGTCATAGTGCATTCCCATCTCTACTAGAAACCGTTGCTCAATTGAAGACCAATTTTCAATATATTATTACATATAATCTTATTATGATGACATATATATGTTTGAATGTTATTCTACATTAATACTCCCTTTCCTTTCATTGTGAACCATTATTCTAATATTACAATAATAATTATGAGAACCCTAACTATCAATTGTATTATTTATTCCTATTCAATAGGATGGAATGAAAATAGTGCTAAGTGATATGAAAATTCTTTCATATTTGTATATTTTGTTGTCTTTGACATATCTAAATTGATGTACCATATGATTATGGATTATTGGTTCATATTCCAAATATGTAAACAATGGTTTCATCTAATTCTACTACAACTAATGCACTCATAGTCTCTATAGTGTTTATTTAATAAATATCTACTATAATAATTTGGATAGTAATTTCAAAATAGTTTTGGATGTATTAAAATCAAAATTAGAGTCAATAAGTTCTTAATAAATACCCAACAATCATCTTAGCCCAATTAGTACAAAATTCGAGTCACCAAAAGCAAGTCCATTCATGCGTGTTTGAAGAATGTAAGTTATTGGAGTTTCCAAATGATGTAAGGAAGATGGACGATAATTAGAACATGGATATTATTCAAGGGCCGATCTTTGAGATCTATAAAAATGTTTATTTAGGCTCAAAGGAATACTTGAGAAGGAAACATGTTATTGATAGAAATTAGGTTCAACATCAAGAACTGGAGCAATATGGAGAAAATGAACAAAGTATATCATAACAACAACATGGAACTGATCCTAAAAAATAAATGCATCAAAAGGGGGTCTAAAATTGATCATAATCAAAGAGGAAAACAAGAGAATGAAGTGCCTTTTACAGAGAGACCATACCTTCAAGTGGAGGTATAATCCAATCCACTATTTTTTTTAATCTAGATAAATTGTATGTGGGCATTCCATTGATAAAAGAAATTAAAGACACACCCATCTATTCAAAAATAAGTTTATTACCTGACATTGATAAAAATGCAAAAAAAAAACCCAACACTTATACAAATTATTGGAGTCACGACTTCAAGTGTTATTTTGGGGAAGAAATCCACCCAAAGTATGGAAATATTAGCATTTGATTTCTATATACAAATATGATTGGGACATTCAATTAAAAATGTTGGTGGATTTGAGGCTAGTAATCAATATGATAGCTATGGGTGTGTTGACACATCGACTGTCGACAGGGGTTCACATCGCACTATTGTCAATAAACACCAACCAAACACCCTTAAACACCGGCTCAGAAAGGTTTTACCCTCTCCAGCAACACTCACAGAGCGAGTGAGGTCTCACCCGAGATGATTAAGGGGGCTACATGAACCAGATTTTCGCAGTGGGGGGAGGACATACATCAAATATTTCTCTACAACTTCAGAAACCAGAGATCGTGTCTTCGCATCACACTTAACAGTTCATTCATTCATTCATCCTTTGCATGTTTAGTGTATAATCGACATTCACATTATCATGGAAAAACTAACATTCACATCAATAGAATTTACCAAACCACAAAGATTTAAGCATGTCGCAACTAGAATTTGCATTCATCATTTAACAACAGAGATAAAAGAGATAAACATAGTCGAACATCTTCATGCATTAACTCATCAAAACCTTCTATACAACCTTTGCATAAAATGTTCAAAACACCTTATCGCGTATCCATACAAAACTACCAAAAAACATAGTAAAACATTACAGAAGTTCATCCGCACATCTATCTATCACTTATGATCTCATTCTAGGATTCCCTTAGGCTTACAATCATACTGTTATTTATAGAAAACTAAGGTCGTTACAAAGTAGTCCAAATGACCCATTCTAACTAACTAAACCAATCTTGCGCTTTCGTCGGCTCCTTGTTCTTCGCGAATGGTCCTTTCTTCCGTGAATGGTCCTTCTTCGCTCCCGTCAGCTTCTGCACTTTATGTGGTCTAACCCCGTTCCAACAGGCCCCCAACATGAACTTGTGGCTCACCCTCGAGCCACGTAAGCTGGACACCTCTAGTGCATTCACCTGCTGCTTGAAATCATCGTATGCATTTTTTATCGGGTCGACCACTTCCTTTGTTGATGCTCTCAGTTGTGTACATTCTTCCACCTGCTGGTTTGTTGGGTGTTCGCAACTTTTCTGTTGCGTCTTTTCCAGTTGCTGCTTGACCTGTTTCATTGCTTCCATTACCCATACTACAAGGAATTCTGTTTTTGTTTGGTGCTCGTCCAGGTGTGTAGCCCTTCTTTCCTGCCTTTTGCATGATTTGGTTACACACTGATGCATTCCTTTTAGTTCCACAGCCTTCGTCATCTATATCAGTGAGGGCATCGCTTTGATCGATCCCTTCAAGGATTCCAACTGTGATTTTTATTCCCTGAGTTGCACCTTCAGCTCAGTTAGTTGGTCGTCCTGGACTACACTTCCCCAAAACTCTGTGACTCTCTTGACAACTGTCTGGGTTGTCTTTTCCATCTCCACGATCTCTGTCACGGCTTCCTCGATCGCAATCTTCTGAATCTAAATCTGTTCTGACGGTGTGCTGGGTATCGCTCTATCTTGTAGATTTGCATTCGCTTTCCTTAGTTCAGTGATAGTTATGACTAATAATACAGCTTGCACTTCTAGTAGTACATCCTAATCTACTTTCGAGGCTTCACATTCTGTGGCTATCGCTCGTTCTAATCAACCTCTATCTTCTAGATCCTTCTCTTTCTCGGCCAGTGTTTTGGCCTTCTCTTCTTGGAGACGATGTGCCTCCATCTCGGTGGTGCGCACCTACTGCTTATACTTTACCATCTTGTCATGCATCGCGGCCTCGCGAACACGGATCTCTGCACTTGTTGCGACTTGAATCCTGTGTAATGTCAACATCAATAGTAAATTGAAATCGACCATGATTGAATCATGCCCCCGTAATTCTAGGTCCAAGACCTCATCACCTATTTCCATGGCATTTGGCTCGATTTTCACTATCCTCGGTTGTGTGCCGACTTCTACTTCGACTCTTCTTGTCGACAAATGCTCCCTTATCGACAGAAGCTGATCTTTGTCGCATCTGCTACACTTTGTGGCAACCTTCAATTTTTTTTATCGTGCGGCACCATTCCGTCGCTGGAGTCGCTCACGTTCATCTTTTTCGTATTCATGGGATCTAAGGTTTGGCTGATACAGATCATGTAAGCATGCATCATTCAACTTTCTTAAATCAACATAGATCCCGACTTCACTATTTTTCTTATCTTGGACCACCATCGGGCTGATCCACTCTGATTCCTCCAATGGTTCTATAATTCCTATGTCCAGCATTATCTTGATTTCACCTTGCACCCGCTCCTTGTACCTCGGATTCAACCTGTAGGGTCGCTGCTTTACTAGCTTTGCCTCAGGTTTCAAGGGGATTTTCATTTTTCCTAAGTCCCTAGAGATTCCTTTCATCTCCAATAATTTCATTGGGAACAAGTCCTGCAAATCATGCAACAGGTCAGTCATCTTGGAAATGGTTGAGTCATCCAAATAATATCCGATACTCACAAACTTCAAATTCTCCTCCGACCCAATGTTTACTTTCTTGATTTTCAACGGTTGTTAAAACTTGTCGGAAGGCATTTTTGGTGCCTCAACACTGCGACTTCCCTCTGACTCCAGTATATACGTAGCCCTCGAGTCATCCTCATCGTCTAGTTCTCCTATTATGTTGTAGCATTCCATCATCATTTTCGGTGTCGCATTCCACCGAAGTCCCATCGGTTGCTTTGTTGGAACTGCTTCAAATACTTTCTCGCGGATCGCCTGTAATGTGTTGTGGATGAAGGGGTTTTCGTCGGAGAAATTGAATGTTTGGCTAAAGCCAATAGTTAGTTGTTCCCATGAGGTTGTTCCACATCACATTTATGCTGCGATATACCAACTTCGTGGTACTTCATCCAGTGTGTGAATGAATGCGTGGACCCATTCCTGTTTCGTCCGCAGTCCCCATTGGATTTGACATTCATTCAAATTCTCCTTTGGCCTCATACTTCCTTCCGCTGTATCCTGTAGTGTCGTCAAACCTAACCTCCATTAGGTGTCGACATAATGGCCAGTTGGTTAGACTTGACTTGTGCGCCGCACACCATCGCACTGGTGTAGCCTTCAGGGCTTCCTCCAAGGCCATTAGTCGTTGTGGTTCTGCAACTTTTTCTTCAAACTTAGTGAGAAATGTAGTCAAGTTGGGAAACCCCTCATATGTTGGCAGTGCGCACTCTTCTGTGGCTACCCATCGCAGTGACTATGTGATCCGTGCCTCATAAACGATACTTCATGTAGTCGTTTCTGCCAATTTTTGAGTGCCTCATCCGAATATGACGATGCCGAACTGACATTGTGCCATCCTAACTCTCCATCTACACTAGGGTTGATGTAATCTTCTGATATGTTGTATAGACTATCCCATCCCTCAGTGAATTCATCCCTTGTTGGCTCAATGTATCTCTTCCCTTCTGTAGGATCAAGAGGTGCGACTACCCTCATCTCGCGGTTTTTGAACGACATAGTTCGTTTCTTGAAATTGATGATGGCCTGGTTCTCCATCGCCTAGTCTATCCCTAGCAACACTGGATAGGGGCTTGTGTTTCCAACAATCTTTATCACGTCGAAGTATGCGGATGTTTTGAGTCCCTCAATTTCAATTGGAACCTGGCACAATCGACCAATTGGAGTAACCTTACTTTGATTCGCTAATCCCAGCTCTATCGGTGACTAGGCCAACAGTGGTTTCCCCATTGTTTCCCAAGTCTATTTTTTAGAATGTTTACGTTTGACCCCAGCTCTAACATGATTGAGTCGACATCAAATGCTCCAATTTGTGCAGACATTCGCATTTCTCTTCTCGTATTCCACTTATGGATTCGATTGATCGTGCACTCCTATCGTGCACCCTCCCTCCGATGCAACAAGCTAGATATTTCTGCCAATGCATCCTGATCTTTCTCCAACTCCAGGAAAATTTCCAAGAATGCTCTTAAGGTGTTAGCCCTTCTCTGCAACTTCGTTGTGTCGAACATTGGTGGAATGTCATAAGTAAATTCTTCCTGGTGAAGAGGTGGTTGCCTCCTCTGTCTCATTTCCTCCTGTGCTTTCAATAAAATATCCTTCTCTGCTTCTGCATCAAATGTTACTTGCTTCCATGTTGTTGGTCGAACGCTAGCCTGTGACCTATTGGTTCCTGTCACAGCTGCTCCTCGGGTCACTACTCCAACAGTCGCAGTGTGACTTCTGACCTATGGTGATATCTTTTGTACCGTTGGTGGTGTATTTTGGTTCTGATTCTGATTCAGTGGAGGCAGGGGTAGGTTCTTAGTTATCCACTTTGCGATGAGCTGTGGACAGTCTTCAACACCATGGTCCACAGCACTGCAATAAGTGCACTGTGGTATTGGATTTAGGTAGTCCCTCTAATAATTCCCCTGCTTCCCACAATTGTAACATATGATTGGTCCTTGTCCTCGTCAAGTAGCTCCTCCTCATCTTGCACCAGCACCTTGACCTCCGTAGAATCCCCCTCTGAAACCTCCTCGTGGTGGCCCATATGGCGGGTATTGTTGTTGTTGATATTGCGGTTGACCATACTGCGATGGTTGATATTGCGGTTGTGGATATTGTGGTTGATCATACTATGATTTCCCATACTTCCCTTGATCATACTATGGTTGCTTGTTATAGTGAGGCTACTGTTGATTATACTGCGGTTGTTTCTGTACTGCCAGCTGCTCTTCTCCCTTCATGAAAAATGTATTTGCAGTCCATTCTTGGAGTAGGTCGTAAGCCATGCACTCTTTTTCGTCATGGGAAACCAATCGACAAAATTTGCAATACAAATTCACTGGATTCGATACCATCTTTTGTAGGTACACCCATTCTTTTGGTCGATGTCCTCTAGTCTAACAGACGTGACACCAAGGCATCCCTCCCTGATTGAGGGGATTTGGTGCACCTGACTGCAAATACTCTCAAAATGTTGGGCACTAATGCTTGTGGTGTCCCTCTGTTTTACATCTACTGCACCATATACCTTCATGGGCTTCTTTTCCCTTCTTCATATCTTGTAGATGAAGCGTAAAATTTTCCAGCTGTGCTTGTATCTAATCTATGTATATGCCCGTTTCATCGATTGGTGAAGCCTCCAGCTTCATCGCAATCTCCCGCGCTTCGGCTTGAGTCACTGCCTTTTGTTGCATTAGCGGTCCACGGATGTGTGGCACCAACCCTGCGATAAACCACTCTTTATGTTGCATATCTCCCATCCCGAAACTCACCTTCGTCATTAATGTTTTATACCGTTGATCAAATTCCCATACTCGCTCGTTCGGGAATTGCTTGATTTCCTTGAGCTTGGTGATGTAATGTGACTCCGATTTTGGTTTTCTAAATTCATCAATCATTCCCACCTTAATCTGTGCCAATGTTTTGTTTGGTGTTCATGTCAGTACCTTCGTAAATTTCATAAACCAATCTAGCGCACAACCCCTGAGGGTCGTCACTAGCTGTTCCTTTTTGATATTTTCATCTTGGACTTGCTTCACAGTCCATACCGCTTCACACAGGAACCAGTACTGTTCGGGATCCTTGGTCCCATTCCCATGGAAAGTGGGAATTTTTATGTCGTCTCCTGCCATTCTTATGTTCCTACCAGTATTGTTTACTGATGTTCTACTCCTACTGCTACATGTAGGACAACTCTACAAATAACTTGTATTTCTTCCTGTAAAATTCTGGGTAGTGCACACAGTTGAAGGTACGTTGTTACTTACGATCCATCCCTCTTCTGCTTCTGGGGTATCCTATTCACCTTCTTCTTCGTTGTAATAAGGTCGCTTTGTCCCTTGTGGTCTTGTTTCGCAGTCTTCCATTCCAGTCCCCTCAAGATATTCTCTCTCAATCCTCCTCTTCTTCTTTGGTTGCCAGAATATCGCCCCACTCCTCAAGTTACCACAATCTTCCTCAACCTCCCTTAAGAATTTATCGTCGCTCATGTCCATCTACCCCGCATATTTCTATCGAATCCGCATTCACGCGATACCCACAACCTCCGCACACTGGTCTTCTACTCATCGGAATTCATCCTCAATATGCCCTTTTTGCAGACGAGCATCTTAATCCACAACTTCAGTGACAGTAGGAATCTTCCTCTAGGTCCTTTGAAAAATTTCCTTTCCACGTCGATGTATGATTTGATGGTGTAAATTGCGAACTCAGTAATGTATCCCTCTAGGATAGTATCTACCTAGAAGTCGACAGCCCTCGATACCTTATTGTCGATTCGTTTTAGTTGTTGGATCAGTTCTGGAGTCCAGTGGTCAGGCTCACTCTTTTGGAAATGGTTCTTCTGAAATGTCAACTGCGCCAACCACTCGTACAACAATACTGGGAATTCACAGAAAAACACTTCATGGATATCATAATAGATATGCTTTTTCAACTAGCTGCTTACTGTCTATCGAAGGTTTTGATTTTCTCCTTCCATGAATTCTTTTGTCTTCTTGTCAAACCAATCTTGAATCTCCGATTTCGTCTGGTGCCACAGCATGTCTGTTGGCAGGCGGTTTGGTAAGGAAGAATTGCAGCATCGCTGATGCTATGACATGTCAGACGAGGTCGCGGAAGGAAGAAGGATCTATTATTTTATGTATTTTTTTTGTCGTTTGTACCGCAATAGGCGGGTTTTTGAGTCATTGGACCATATGAGATGTAATTTAGAGTCATTTGTACCGCAATAGGCGGGTTTTTGGGTCATTTGGACCGTGTTAGTTAGATTTTGGGTCATTTGTCCAGGAGTCAGTTAGGAAGTTGTTAGTAAGTGGACAAACATTGTAAAGGCAGAAGCCTATATATAGACAGAAAGTTGTACATCGTAGGAAGAGGGGAGAGATAGATCAAGAGGATATATAGATCACGTAGATATAGAGAAAGCAGAGAGCTTTTGGTATGTTTTGGTGCAGGTGTTCTGAGAACAAGAGATATTGCCAAAGTCTACGATTTGCAGATGCATTGTATTGGGTTTTTGCAGTAATAATATGAGATGATGAAACTGTTCCTGCGCAATCTTGATGTGTCTTTTGTCTTTTGATGGCAATGCAATGTTTCTTTGATGCAATAGTCGCTTTACTGTTATAATCTGCTATAACGATGATTGTTTCCATTAAATGATGCTATGAGTACAATAATGTCGAAGTGAATGCATATATTTATCATTGAATGTTGCAATAAGATTAACTAGCTGATGCCGCAACACCCTCCTTCATTTGGAGGAAACATGGTTCTGTCCACTCTCCCTTGATCGCCTCGGGTGAGACCTCATCTGCTCTGCAGGTATTGTTGGGTAGGGTAAAACCTGTCTAGGCTGGTGCTCAGGGATATCACGGTGGGTTGGTGTCGACAGTGATGGGAACCCCTATCAACTGGGTTTGAGTCAACAAATGGTTCCGTTGCCGGGACCGTGTGCGAAGTGAAAGGAGGATATGTTGTGGAACCCGAAAAAATAGGAGATCCAAGAATGGTTTGATCAGAATTTGCAGGAATTCGATGAAGAAGAAAGCCAGAACACTCGACTGACAGTAGGTCAGTGGGTAGATAGATATATTCACGACGGTCCACATGAATGGTTCTTCTGTGAGTTCCCGGTCTTGTTGTTCGAATGGTTGGTGAAGTTGACCTTTCAGAAGAGGAACTTCCAAGGTGGTGAACCGATGACCTAGACCCCCGAGTTGATTCAGGAGCTGCAGGAAGTTGATAATAAAGAGTCGCGGGCTGTTGAAGTGTGGTTCGATAGCATCCTAGAGGGATATATCACAGAGTTCACGGTTGATACTCATAAATCCTATAGCGAAGATGAAAGATATTTTTTCGTGTGAAACCTGGGGCAGGTTTCTGTTGTCGCTTCAATTGTCGATTAAGATGCTTATTTGTGAAAAGGGTATATTGAAGATGCATCTTGATTAGTAGACAGCGTGGTGGGCGAAGGCCGTGGGTACCGCGGTAGTTGGGGGCGATACATGGAATGATAAGGGGTAGATGGGTGCAGGTCATGATGAGACTGTGAGTGAAGCCAAGGGAGAAAGTGGTCTTACGAGGGGAGGAGCGAGGTTTCGACAGGAAAAGAGGCAGAGGATGGGAGAAGGTCCTACTACAGTCGAACTGCAAGGCCATGAAGGAATACCACATGGGACGAAGAGACCTTACAGTCCTGACAAGGACAACCAGGCTATGCCCAGGATAGAGGCAGGACCAAACCCCAGCACCAACATACCCACACCTCCGCTCACTATCTCTCAGATAGCAAGAAATACCACTTCGACACCGCCAAGTTCATCAATACCGTAGAAGTTAATCAGTAGTAGTACAGTGAAAGGAGGAAGGAATCCCAGAATGGTGGGCGATGATGCTAAGTTACCGTTGTTCCACGGGAGTGGGATGGACAACCCAGAACAGTATTAGTTTTTTTGTGAAGCAGTCTAGATCGTAAAACAGATCACTGATGATGCCGCTAAGAAAGGACACTTAGAAACAACCCTGTGAGGTCATGCATTAGATTGGTTTATGAAGTTTGTTCTAGTTCCTACAGGAGCCCCAGAGAAGTCACTAGATGAGATTCGGGATGGAATAATTACAGAATTTAGAAATCCCAAGTCTGAGACTTAGTATATTATGGAATTGAAATAAATTAAGCAGTATCCCAATGAGACAGTGTGGGATTTCGACCAGCGATTCAAGACACTAATGGAAAGGGTTAGTTTCGATATGAGCGCCGTCCAACATAAAGAGTGGTTCATCGCGGCACTGCTACCACATATTCGGATACCATTGATGAAAAAAAACATCTTGATTCCTAGTGAAGCTCTGGAAATTGCAATGCAATTGGATGCATCTCTGATTGGAGAAAATGCAGCCGGGATGTCGCAGATACAAACACAGCTCGCTAACTTGACTATACAGCTACAAGATTTGAATAAGGGGAAGGAGCAATGCGAAGAAGTATAGTGTACGCGATGTCGAGGAGAAGGGCATACGAAGGACAATTGCCAGGATTTCCGTAATTATTAGGTTTCAGGAGCGCCAAATCCATTTAATGCGGGTAGCATGCCGTGGTGTCGCATCTTCCATGTATACGGGCACAACCATGACAATTGCCCATATATGCAGAAAATGGTCACAACCCCGAAGAATCTTTATTGTACATTTTGCAAATCGGTGGGTCACGATGATAAGGATTTCTGTGCATATGGGTTGCCACAAGAGAGAATATATGATGCGTTCTATGTAAAGGACGACTAGCATGCCATACAACAGTCGCAACCACAGCCGTAGGTAGCCCAGCCGCTACCTCAACCACAGATGCAGTTTGTACCATAGAAGCAACAACCGTCACAGTTCATGATGTAATATGCTCCGATGCTGATGGCTCCACAGCAGCCACAGTATGTACAACAACCACAGTATGCACAGCAAGGGCAAGGAATGCAACCGGCATCAATGCAGCAATAGTTCAACCAACCACAGTACCAACAGTAGGGAGGATTCTGGGGAGGATACCGGGGAGGATGTGGCGGAGGATTTGGTCATGGAGGAGGATGAGTTTGTTGCAGACCTGTTCAATGCTATCACTGTGTGGTATGGGGACACTACCAGCAAGACTGTCCACTGCTGTAGAACAAGTGTATGTTCTATTTTCTTAACAATCACACGGTTGAGAATTGTCCGTAGTTGATTGCGCGATGTCAAGCAGGAAATAATGCCCAGTTGTAGAACCAGCCCCAGGAATAGCAGCCTTCCTAGAACCAAGCACAGCAACCAAAGCAGAACCAGAATATACGGCCTAATCAAAATCAGAATGTGAACCCACCCGGGAATTCACCGCTGAACCAGACCCATGGTGCGAATATCGCAACAATTTCTGCATAGCCAAGACCGCAAGATGCCTCCGTTGTTGTGGTCACTCATGGAGGAAAGACAACTGGAGAAGACAACTCATTGATTCATTTATCCAAACAAAAGAAGGTATCATTTGACATTAATGCAGAGTGGGAAGCGTTTCTTCAAGCATGTCGTGCACTAGAAAACGGCCGAGGTAAAGCTGTTGTGTACGACATGCCCTCTTCTTTTGATACTACTTTAGAGGTTGGCTCATCGCAGTGGTCTAACACACTTCAAGCATTTTTGGAACATTGTTTATCCCTGGCAAGAGACCCCAATGCTCTTGCTGCGATTGAAGCTTTGTTGCGATGACTAGCCTAGGATCGACAAGAGCTCACGGTTAATTGCCTACAACAACTTTAGACGAGTAAGGAGATGTGGATGAATATTCAAATTGGCGACTACGATGTTGATTCGGTTATTCTGTATCTTGGTTTGGATGTCAACATCTTGACCAAGCAGGCTTGGCAGAAGATGGGGAGTCTCCCATTGAGCTGGTCTCCTGTACAACTCCGGTTAGCTAATCACGCTAAGGTGACACCGATTGGGAGAGTTCCACGAATGGTGGTGGACATTGAGGGAATGAAAACATATGCCGACTTTGATGTAATAGAAGTTGTCGAGGGAGGAAACTCTTATGCAGCACTAATGGGGATTGGATGGGCTAATGATAGTGGAGATGTAATCAACTTCAAGCGATGGATGATGAATTTTGAAAATCGCGATCTCAGAGTTATTGCCTCGTTGGATTTGGCTGAAGGACGCCGCTACATAGAGCCAGTGAAGGATGACAATCCCAGTGGATGCTATGAATATTATATGTATGTTAATTAAAGTTATTAATTATTAAGTGAAAGGGTGTAACCCTTCACTATACACGCTCAAGCCTATAAAAGCGAGCCTCATTGTAAATTATTAAATCATCCATTATCTAATATAATATCTATTTTACTCCATATTTATGGCTTATCGTATATACCAGATATTCCGGTAAAGTTATTTGCGGCATTTGGTATCAGAGCCAACCGTTCTCGGCCCTGCTGATTCTGGCTTTTAGCCATCCATCTTGGAGCTTCTCCAAATCCGGCTTTTAGCCATAAGTGTCAGAGTTTCTCTGAATCGATTTTTTGACCTCCACTCCAATCCAACACTCATCTCCTCCATTCTCCATTTCCCGCATACATTGCCACGCGCATTCTCCCTGTGTGCCCTACCTCCCATTCCCTCCTGCGCATGCCCCCACTCCTCATCCACAGTCCCCACTCCACTCCATCTCACCACGCCTGCATCCTCCACCACCCCGCGCTGCTCCACTCTCGCCTGCGTAGTTGCCACCACCCGTGTCTTCCCTCGTCTCCACGCTTTCCCCAGCTAGCCGCTCCCTACTGCCCCACTCCACTCCATCTCCAGCGTCCACCACTCTACCGCCGTCACTCCTCTACTGCCCCACTCCACTCCATCTCCAGCGTCCACCACTCTATCCCCGTCACCCCTCCTCTTTGCCTGCGCTCGTCTTCACACCAACGTCGTCCCTCCCCCACTGCTTCCTCACCACGCCCTCGCCTTGCATCCTTCCCCCACATCCCCACACTCCACCTCCCTCCCACACTACCTGCGCCCTCCCATTGCTGCACCGTCCCTCCCTCTCCACTCTTCCACCGTCGCCTTTAACCACCTGCTCTCCCGCCCATCCTCCCTGGCTCCTGCCATCCATCGAAACCCTAAAAAAGAAAAAAACAATTAAATTAAATATTAAACGATATAATAATAATATTATATTTGTTTAGATATTTAATTAATAAAAAAAAACTATATAGTTTATAAAAAGTTAATATAATAATATTATTAATTAATTAATTAATTATTATTATTATAAAAATATATATATATATATATATTAATAATAATATTATTATTAAATTTTAATAATAATTATTATTATCAAAAAAAAAAAAATCAATTCTTTTGAAATAAGAATTGTTTGAAGAAACAAAGCAAATTCAAGTCAAAGAAGACCAAGTCAAAGAAAACATTAAAGACAAAGTCCAAGCAAGACTCCTTATTATCAAAGAAGTCGAAGAACACTTATCATCGAAGAAATCAAGTCAAGGACAATCATTTATCGTTGAAGAAGTCAAAGTAAAGGAAGGCTTATCAAGAAGTCGAGACACGTTAACGACAAGGATGACCAAGTTTAAGAAAGACTCATCAAAGAAATCAAAGAAGATCATTCCACCGTCGAAGAAGACAGAAACCATGGAAGCCGATTTGCGAGAGAAATTAGAAGCCAAGTTAAAGCGCTATCGGAAAGACAATGAAGAATTACGAGACATTAATACACAATTAGAAGTAAGGATTGAACTACATAAGATACAAGAACGGTTCAATGAACAAACAATGTCCAACCAGAAAAATCACATAGAAAAATTATGTGCGCAAATCAAGGAATTAAAAGAGGAGAGTGATTTGAATCAAAGGTTGAAAAATCAAGATATAAAGAAAGAAATAAACAATTATGAAGCATAAATAATACGCTTGAACAAAATCGTTAGCGACAAAGATGAAGAACTAATGCAGTTATGACATAAATTAGAAAGTCAAGAATCAGAGGTCGACCCGTGTTGACAACAGATAAAAGTTCTTCAACAACAAAATGATGACTCTAAAAAGACACATAAGTCAGAGATCGCGAAGAGTAATAAAGCATTATCTAACAATGCTGAAGAAATTTTTAGACTAAGAAATCATAACAAGATACTAGTCACAAAAATTAAGAAGTTGAAAAATAGCCGAAAGATAGAACAATCTATGAACGACATTGAAGGGAAACTTCTAGACAAGCAGGGAGAAAATAGTTGTATCAGAAGTCATAATGAAGATCTTAAGGAACAACTTAAGACATCTGAAGATGACAGAAAATCGCAAGTCGAATTGATTAAGAAGTTTCAAAATGATAATAGGCAGTTAGAAAACAAGTTGGAAAATATACAGAACAAAAACCTAAATCCTCAAGAGACAAAAAAACAACTTCCAACTCAGATCAATGCTCTAAAGGCAACAGTCATAAACGAAAATGACATCGTGAAAGTTCCTTATCGACACCGCAACCATAAAAACCGATATTTGAAAAAGTGGGAAATGTCAAAAGATAATGGTACTAATGTGATCAAATCTCCTGACAACACATCAGTAGGGAATCCCATCAGTCCACAACAAATCAATTTGGGATGGATTGATCATCGACGTATCGGAATTTATGCTCTACACTTAGCAGTTCGTATCGACATGTTTCATCAGCCATAACATCGCAAAGAACAATGCAACAAAATTATAAGGCTTTGAGGACAAAGCCTTTCTAAGAGAGTGGCAATGCTATGAATATTATATGTATGTTAATTAAAGTTATTAATTATTAAGTGAAAGGGTGTAACCCTTCACTATACACGCTCAAGCCTATAAAAGAGAGCTTCATTGTAAATTATGAAATCATCCATTATCTAATATAATATCTATTTTACTCCATATTTATGGCTTACGGTATATACCAGATCTTCTGGTAAAGTTATTTGCGGTAGTGGATGGGACCATGCATTCAATATCTTTGAAGATTATGTCCATCCGATTGCCAATGGTGAGCTGGGATGGCGCAGTGACAGCTCTGCATCTTCCGACTCTGATGATGCACTAGAATATTGGCAGAACCGCTTGCACAACATGTCGCTCCGTAAGTGTTGGTTGATCACACAGTCATTATGCCCTGTCGCTACTAAAACGATTACGCTACCAATATATGAAGGATTGCTTGGCTTATCTAACTTTCTGACAGAGTTCAAGGAACGAGTTTCCAAACCACAGTGGTTGCTGGCATTGAACGAAGCATTGAAGGCTACTCCAGCACACTGGTGGGTGACACACAAGGCATCAATTGATGGATGGTCGAAATGCAGAATATTGATGATGGTATGCTTCGGTGATACCGAGGTCTACCACACTAGGAAGTACGATGGTCAGAACGATCCTGGTAGTCACTTGATGGAGTGTTAGGGATTATGGGTATCGCAACCAAGAGACAAATGGGTCCATGCTTTTATCCATACGTTGGATGAGATGCCCTGATCATGGTATACTGTAGCTGAGTTGTGAGGAGAAATTTCTACTTAGCTGGAGCTCACATTGTGTTTTACCCATACATTCAGTTTTGCGGACGCCGATCTAGAGGTCAATAATGCATTACAACTCATTCGTGATGTAATTCTGTAAGTTGTCTCGGTGGCGTATCCTGCGGATCCGCATACGCACTGCCAGATGCAGTCTCTCATGGAATTCTTCAATATCAGTGGTGGTCCAGAAGATGGTGATGATCCGTGGAATGTGAATATCCCGAAATCAGAAGGAAGTCGTGCTGTGGTACCACCTAATGCACCAAGCGATCCGATCAGTCAGCCACTGAAGATCCGCAAGATTATCGTTGGGGTAGAGGACAATCCGAAGTTCGCAAATGTCAGGGATTACTGGGATGATGAGCTGATAAGAAAGGTCACTGATTTGCTCCATGAGTTTAAGGATGTATTTCCTACAAATTTTTCTGACATGAAAGGGTATTCTGTGTGACTTAGGGGAGATGAAGATTCCATTAAAATCAGATGCTAAGCCGATTTGGCAGCAACCCTATCGATTGAATCCGCAACATAAGGAGAGGGTCAAGGTAGAATTGGATTGCATGTTGGACGTCAGTATCATTGAACTAGTCGAGGAGTCGGAATGGATTAGTCCTATGGTGGTACGGGATAAGAAGACTGGCGAGGTGCGCATTTGCGTCGACCTCAGGAAGCTAAATGATGCATGTTTGCATGATCCGTTCCCAACCCCGTTTACTGACGAAGTGCTCGAGGTGTGGGTGGCCAAGAGATGTACTCTTTCACAGATGGGTTCTCTGGCTACCATCAAATCCGCATTGCAAAAGAAGATCGCCATAAGACAACTTTTTTTACCAAATGGGGCTGCTTTCAGTACACCGTGATGTTGTTCGGCTTGAAGAATGCACCTGCGATATTTTTGCGGGTTGTCATTGCTGCATTCAAAGATTTCATTCAGAAGTTTTTGCAGGTATACATGGACGACTGGATGGTCTATGGTTTGGTCTGCGATCATCTGGAGAATCTGCGGTTGATGTTGGAGCAATGTCGACAGCACCAGATATCGTTGAACCTAAAGAAGTGTATCTTCTATGCACCGTTTGGCATATTGTTGGGTCATATTGTGTGTAGGAAAGGATTGTTGGTCGACCCAGCAAGGATTGTGCTCATTCTGAGTTTGACACCGCCGACTACTGTTAAGCCATTACGGGTGACGCTGGGACACACAGGGTATTATCGAAAGTTCATCAGGGGTTATGCTGCGATTACTGCCCCTATGGAGAAGTTGTTGAAGAAGGATGCAGTATTCTAGTGGATCCCTGAATGTCAGGATAGCTTTGAGACACTAAGACAAAGATGGCTTCAGCGCCGATGTTAGTATTTTCTGACTGGAGTAAGGAGTTCCATGTTCATGTTGATGCCTCATCGATCGCACTGGGAGTAGTGTTGGCCCAGCCCGGAGAGGGGGATCTTGATCACCCCATTGCTTTTTCTAGCCGGAAGTTGTCATCTGTAGAAAGAAACTACACTACTATGGAGAGGGAAGGTCTAGCCATGGTTTATGCAGTCCAGAAGTTTCACCATTACTTACTAGGAAGCCATTTCAAGATGGTCACAGATCATTCTGCATTAAAATACCTGGTCAATAAGCCTGTGTTGGGGGGGAAGATCTGTTGATGGCTACTTCTGTTTTAGGAGTTCGATTTTGAAGTAATTGTGAAGCTAGGGTGGTTAAATACTTGCATGGATCGTCTCTCTCAGATTGAAATAGGGGAGGATCCAACTAACATTGAAGATGGGTTTCCTGATGCGCAATTATTTAAAGTTGGAATCGCTGATGGATATTTTGAAGAAATCATTCAGTTTCTGGCGACAGGTACCACACCAGAATAATTCACCACTAGTCAGAAGAAGCAGTTGGTAGTCAAGGCTACAGACTTCCAGCTAATCGTAGGAGTGCTATACAAGATGGGTGCTGATGAGATATTGCGACGGTGTGTTTTGCTGCATGAGCAACAACAGATCCTTTCTGAAGCACATGCAAGAGTGGCTGGAGGGAACTATGGTGGTCATGCGATGGCAAGGAAGGTGCTTTGAGCAGGGCTCTGGTGGCCTACGCTGCACAGTGATGCGACAGATTATGCACGGTCCTGCGACGTTTGTTAGAGAACCGAGAAGCCATCCAGGTGGGATGAGATGCTGTTGATGCCTCAGTTGACATTGCACACATTCGACAAATGGGTTGTTGACTTTGTGGGACCTATCCATCCATCGGGTAGGTGCACTGGTGCTAGGTATATCATCACGACGACAGATTACTTGACATGATGGGAAGAAACTACACCAGTCATTGATTGTTCCACAGCCACAACAGCGTGGTTTCTTTTTGACCACATCGTCACTCGCTTTGGCTGCTCCAAGATATTGTTGAGCGATCAAGGCAGCCACTTTCTCAATCACACCATCAGTGCATTGACGGAGGAGTTGCAGATACAACATAAGAAGAGTACACCCTATCATCTGCAAGCGAATGGCACGGTGAAAGCTTTCAATAAGATATTAGAGCATGCACTGACAAAGGTGTGTAATGTGAACCATGATGACTGGGATCTAAAAATCATAGCAGTATTGTGGGCCTATCGCACCACATGTAAACAGTTGACAGGGTAGACACCATTCAAGCTAGTGTATGGGAAAGAGGAGGTTATGCCTATGGAGTATATCATTCTGAGTCTGCGCATAGCGGCAACAATGGGCATGGATGATGTAGCAGCATTAGAGGAAGGTCTTGCATAGTTAATACAGCTAGAAGAAGATCGCTTCATCGCCAGTTTCCATTAGGGTGTGGAGAAAGATCGCCAGAAGGCTTGGCATGATCGCCACATCAAGAAAAAACAGTTTCAACAGGGTGATTTGGTGTTATTGTATGACAACAAGTTTATGAAACATCCAGAAAAATTGCAGATGCATTGGCTTGGTCCGTATCGCATTAGTAGCATTACTTCAGGAGGAGCAGTATAGTTGCAACAGTTGGATGGGGTGATGCTCCCCAAGTTGATTAATGGTAGCAGGTTGAAGCCTTATCGGTCGGGCTTGGAACAACACGATGCCTGAGTCACATTAGGAAAAAAAAACAAGTGTAGATCGATTGGTGGCAGGATGGCACACCAACAGGGACAGAATGCGGAACCAGGGAGGCTTCTCCCGCAAGTTTGGAGCGGTCTACGACAAGTGGTAGTGTTGCGACCAGGTCAAATCAGCAATAAATTCCAAAAGTTAAAACAGTTAATTAGCAGTGTGTGTTCGAATGATGGGCATTAATGGCGGATCCGGCCAATCGGCTGACAGGATCAATGACGGATTTGCGTCATTAATACAAGATCTTGGTTGAATTAAGGCAGGATTTAGTGATGATTAGAGAGGATTCAGCTGCAAGCTATAAAAATGGGGAGAAGATTGGTCTGAAGGCACCGAGATTTTCGTTGTTAAGTGCCTGTGCAGAGCTGATGAGTAGTGGCGAGTACAGTGGTGCGTTGGGCACGGTTCCGTTGAACTTGCAGAGTGCTACTCGATCGAAGAAGCTATCAGTTGTAAGCGCTGGGTAAGGTATGCCATGAGAGCTAGAAACGATGGAGATTAGTAGCGAGGTCGAGTCTCCTTTCATCGAGATTGTAGTTGAGGAAGAAGTTGCATCTATGGGAGACATCAATCTTGAGGCAGAAGTTACAAATATGTCGGTAGGAGCATCAGTCGTCGTCAAGAAGTGTCAAGGGGGCTAGCATTCTGAGTCCCCGTATAACAAGAGGCAACTGAGATCGTCCACTGGGGTGGTTGCGAAGCTCAGGTGCAGGCCGGGCAGTCCAGTCACCGTGTTGATGAGTCTGCCCCATGGGAGGGACTGTTGGCTGTTGACATCCCTGGGTATATCCCTCCCAGTCGATCGGATGTAACCCCACGCAAGCTGAACCCAAAGCAAAGGTATGGTGTGAAGATGCCTGTGCTCCCTGTCAGAATGGAGCGCTCTATTGATATTGGGCCAGCGTTGATGCGCATCCGCTATGATGATCATGATATGGTGGCCCACCCTGACATTGCATTGGCCCACCCCGACATTGCATCGGGCATGCAGATTGAAACAAGCTGGCTTGTTAGGGATTATTAACATGCCACATTTTGGGAGACTAGAGGAAGTTATTGCGTGCATGAAGCAATTGCTTGCATGCTTCCATGGTGGTTCGTTGTGGATGGACAACGAAATTCCAGTCACTATCGATTTAATTTTGTACATTACCGGATTCCCTATAGATGGGGTCGACCCATCACAGTTCTTCCAAGGGAAGGAAAATGACAAAAAGAGGGCGGGCGGGACAGCTCGTAAAGAAGTATGGCTTGGTAACAGATGGCTATGGGTATCGCACCAGTAGTATTAATGATCAGGCGGCACTCACCGGCACCAAGATTTTATCATGCAAGATGATCAAAGGTGGTTGTCCTAACCAATGCAACTCAGGGCTTGTCACATGTGCAGTACAATGTGCGGAGGGCGTCCAAATGAACTGGTCCTTATTTCTCTCGAATGAATTAGCAGTGGATGCTACGGCTGTTTAGGCCAGTAAGGGCTCGCTTTCATATAACTGGCTTCTACTCTTGATTGCATTTGTGTCTTGGAAGGAGCCCGACATGTACCAGGGCATGGAAGTTGAGGCTACAAAGGAGTGGGGTGTGCACTATCAGAACTTATGGTATGTATGGGAACCTAAGCGACTCTGGGATTGCCAGTTTATATTTTGGATCTACTGGGAGATGCTTTGCAATGCCGCAACGAAGGTACCATGGATATCCGAAGAAACTGCAGCAAGATTTAAGCCACTCATGGAGTTTACGGTTCGGTCGCATGTTATTTATGTGCAGGAAAGGTGTGACTCCGGTCAACAATGGTTGCTGACCCCTTACAAGGTAATGGCTGCAGCATTGGAGGATATCATGAACGACTAGCCAACAGAATGGAATGAACCTGTGATGTTGGCCGATATTGAGGATGGTGGGCCGGCGAAGGGTCCAGACGATCGTATATTGGCATAGGACCCGTCCAATCATCATGATTATGATCAAGAGTCCATCAAAAAACCGACGACTGACGACAATGACCGTACCTTGGAAGAGAACAATTGGTGGGATGTCCCTGGCCGCGGAAGCACAATTGGGTCGACTGATACACGCAATCACTGATGTATCCACTGCAGCAGCTCAGAAGATGATAAGGATGACAAATTAAGGATTCCATGTGCTCACTGCTCGTGTGGAGTCTGTGTATGACATGGTTTCATGATGGGCACCAAATGATGCAGCAGCACCAAAAGTTAGCACAATCAGCACTGAGCCGTGGGTGAGGAATGCGGAGATTACCCCGATTGCGATTGTGACTGAAGACAAAGCTGCAAACACCTTGCTGCAGCAGCTGAAGACGGTGACCATTAATGTGAATGCCTTGCCCATGGAAGGGTTGACCACTATGCGGGAAGCTAATAGCCAGGAAATGACAAACCGACTATGGCAGATCAATGGTATGTGCGTACGACTGCAGGTGAGTGAGGTCGATGCGAAGCACACTATTGAAGAATTGACTGGCAGGGCTACTTTAGCATGACAGGCTGTGGATGAAATTGAAGAACACATTAAGGGAGAATGGGCTGAGAAGGCGCACGAAATCAAAGGCCTAAAAAGGGAACATGATTTCCTTATTGTGGAGAAGGCCCGTATGTGGGATGACAGTGTACGGGTCGACCGAGCCATCACAGAAGCTTATTAGCATGTGCCAGAGCCCACTGAAGAGGTGGATGTGATCCAACGGGTGCAGTGGCTGGGGGCTACCATTGCTCAGTTGTAGCAAGAGAATCAAGAGTTGAAGGCTCAGGTGAATTCTGGTACGCCTCACATTGAAGTTGATGATAGAAAAAGGGCAATTGAGGAGGTTGCAACTCAGATGGAGGAACTGGAAAAAGCCACGACGAAGTTCACAACTGATACCATACAGTTTTGGAGCCAAGTTGTCCAGGATGAGTAGGTTGACCAGTTGATCAAAGATCGACAGGATGCAAAGGGATAGTTGGCGACACTCAAGGCAGCCATGCACACAATTCCTTGGATGGAATAGGTCGCCAAGTCTCAAGACTTAAAAGAATTGCAGCAACAGGTTACCAAGGTGGATGAGCGCTAGAAGAAGTGTGTTGCGTAGTTGGAGCAGTGTCAGGATGTCAGGGGCCAGTTCATGACCAAGGCAGGAGAAGCGCTTTAGGTAGTACAAAAGGGTCGTCAATAGGTGATGGTAAAGCTCACTACGCATCCATCTGCAGAAGATGTGGTCGACAGTCAGGTGATGGCTATAGAAGTCAAAGAAATGGTGATGACAGTCGTGCAGCAGTATGAAGATTTCAAAGTGAAGACCGTAGAGTACACCATGTCCAGTTGACGTGGCTCAAGGGCGAGCCACAAGATTGTGTTGGGGGCTTGTTGGCAGGCGGTTTGGTAAGGAAGAATCGCAGCATCTCCGATGCTGCGACATGTCAGACAAGGTCTCGGAAGGAAGAAGGATCTATTATTTTATGTATTTTTTGAGTCGTTTGTATCGCAATAGGCGCGTTTTTGGGTCATTGGACCATATGAGATGTAATTTAGAGTTGTTTGTACCACAATAGGCGTGTTTTTGGGTCATTTGGACCATGTCAGTTAGATTTTGGGTCATTTGTCCAGGATTTAGTTAGGATGTTATTAGTATGTGTACAAACATTGTAAAGGGGGAAGCCTATATATAGACAGAAAGTTGTAGGTCGTAGAAAGAGGGGATAGATAGATCAAGAAGATATATAGATCAAGCAGATATAGAGAAAGCAGAGAGAGATCAAGCAAAGAGCTTTTGGTATGTTTTGGTGCGGGTGTTATGAGAACAAGAGATATTGCCGAAGTCTACGATCTACAGATGCATTGTATTGGGTTTTTACAGTAATAATATGAGATGATGAAACTGTTCCTGTGCAATCCTGATGTGTCTTCTATATTTTGATGGTAATGCAATGTTTCTTTGATGCAATAGTCACTTTATTATTATAATCTACTGTAACGATGAATGTTTCCATTAAATGATGCTATGAGTACAATAATGTCGAAGTGAATGCATAGATTTATCATTGAATGTTGCAATAAGATTAACTAGCTGATGCCGCAACATCCTCCTTCATTCGACGGAAACATGGTTCCATCCACTCTCCCTTGATTGCCTCGGGTGAGGCCTCATCTGCTCTACAGGTGTTGCTGGGCAGGGTAAAACCTGTCTGGGCCGATGCTCAGGGAGATCATGGTGGGTTGGTGTCGACAGTGATGGGAACCCCTGTCGACTAGGTTTGAGTTTACAATGTCCTCTTATTTATCCTTCAGGGTCCCGGCAACAGAACCATTTGTTTACACAATGACTATCGTCAGGGGTTCACTTCGCACTACTGTCAACAAACACCGACACAGAAAGGTTTTACCCTTTCTAGCAACACTCGCAGAGCAAGTGAGGTCTCACTCGAGATGATTAAGGGGGATGCAAGAACCAGATTTCCTTAATGGGGGGAGGACATGCATCAAATATTACTCTACAACTACAGAAACCAGAGGTCGTTTCTTCGCATCACACTTAACAGTTCATTCATTCATTCATCCTTCGCATGTTCATTGTATAATCGACATTCGCATTATCATGGAAAACCTAACATTCACATCAACAGAATTTACCAAACCACAAAGCTTTAAAAATGTCGCAATTAGCATTTGCATTCATCATTTAACATGAATAGAGACAAGAGAGATAAACATTGAACATATTCATGCATTAACTCATCAAAAACCTGCGATACAACCTTCGTAGAAATAGTTCAAAACAACTTATCGCAGATCCATACAAAATTGCTGAAAAATAGAGCAAAACATTACAGAGTTCATCCGCACATCTATCGATCACTTATGATCTCATTCTAGGATGCCCTTAGGCTTACAATCATACTTCTATTTATAGAAAACTAAGGTTGTTACAAAGCGGTCCAAATGACCCATTCTAACTAACTAAACCAATCTTGCGCTAGCATCGGTTCCTTGTTTTCCGCGAATGGTCCTTTCTTCCACAGATGGTCCTTCTTCGTTTCTGTTGGATTCCGCACTTTATGCGGTCTAACCCTGTTCCAACAGGGTGGTAGGTGTGGGGGTGATCTCTTTCAATATGGAAGGAAATCAATAAATAATTTTTTCTTGGGATCTAGCAAAAACCACCAACAATCAAGCATATGTGATGGCATTGTTCTAAGAGTTGAAAGTTCTCCTATCACGAGGAATCAAGGGTTTGACTACAGTGAGTAAATACAAAATTATAATCTTGTGTATGCAAGGTCAATTGAACCCATAAGACATCATCTTATGTAGGAGCATTCATAGATTTCAAGGTTTGGTGAAGAGTTTTGAAACCATTGAATTCTTTGAAGTCATGAGGGAATTTAACACATTACTAAATCAAAAGGTAAATGAAGTAGACTTGATAGAATTTGGCATGCTAAGAATAAATAGGAGGGTTCCAATTATATTCTACCTGTCATGAAATGATGAATAGTATAGCTTGCAACATAAATTTGATGGAAATACAATTTGAAGACAAGTGACAGAGTAATTTTAATCTGAAGGAATGGGCATTGAAGCCCTACTGTGCTCCAATACTTTAACATTTCATCACACCTGAGGTGAAGGTTATCAAACATATGATGATGAAATTGGGGTATGAACTATGAAAGTGGTATTAACAAAATCAATGTTCGTTTGTTATTGGCTTAGTATAAGGGAGATATATACAATGGCATGGTGGTGACCACTTGAGAATTTTGTGGCCAATACTAGAAACATCCATAGAAACTTGGGGGTTAGGATATTTCATATCTAGCAAGGTTTATTATCCTTACCATTGTTTGGTTTCATTATATTCAGTTATGTATTTTGTCTTTATTTTGGGTCTATTGTTTCCCATGGATCGAATTAGGAGAAGGATTGGTTTATGTTGACTCAAACCCAGTCGACAGGGGTTTCCATCGTTGTCGACACCAACCCACCGCGATCTCCCTGAGCATTGGCCCAGATGGGTTTTACCCCGTCCAGCAACACTTGTAGAATAGATGAGGTATCACCCGAGGCATTCAAGGGAGAGTGGACAGAACCATGTTTCCACTGAATGAAGGAGGATGTTTGTGGCAACAATCACTTAACTTATCTCGATATTCAAATATAGATACATGCATTCATATTTAACATCATTCATGTTCATAGCATCATTCAACATGATCTTTCATCGCAATAAGTAAAACATTAACAAAACATAACATCATTCATGAATCGCAACATGCATTACCATAAAAGATACACAAGGAATTTCACCAAATAGTTCCGGCATGTCATATTACTTCAGCAAAACCCTGATACAATATCTCTGCAAAACCATATATCACCAATAGTTCTTGATCTCAGATACAGACTCAAAGATGCACACAATCAACATCTAAGGATCCGTACTAAGATGATTCAACACTTACAACTTATGTCTATATATAGGCTTCCGCCTTTACAATGCTTGTCCACTTACTAGTGACTTCCTAACTGACACTTTGGACAAATCACTCAAAATCTAACTGACGCGGTCCAAATGACCCAAAAACCCGCATTCTGTGGTACAATAAACCCAAAATTACATCGCATATGGTCCAAATGACCAAAAAATTTCAAACTACAGTACAATTGACCCAAAAATGCATAAAATAATCCTCTTTACAACCAGCTTTCTGCCTTCCACAACCTCTTCTAATGTGCTAAAGCATCGGTGATGTTGCGATGCTACCTTACCAAACCGCCTGCCAACAGGCCCCCAACACAATCTTGTGCCTTGCCCTCTAGCCACGTCTACAGGACATAGTGTACTCTGTGGTCTTGACTTTGAAATCCTTATACTGCTGCTCGATTGTCGTCACCATTTATTTTGCTACCATAGTCACCTCCTGACTGTCAATGACATCCTCGGGTGATGGCTTCTTGGAAAACTTCGCAACCACTTATTGCCGATGTCCTTGCACTGCCTGGAGAACTTTTCCTGCCTTGGTCATGAACTGACTGCCAACATCCTGAAAATCCTCCAGATGTGTAGCACGCTTCTTCTGTCATTCGTCGGCCCTGGCAATGCATTGCTGCAGGTCTTTTAAATCCGTAGACTTGGTAACCTGCTCCATGGGTGGCATTGTGTGCATCGACGCCTTCAGCGTCGCCAACTTCCCCTTCGATTCCTGTCGAGACTTCATCAACTATTCAACCTGCTCGTCCTGAATGATCTGACCCCAAAACTGCATAGTGTTGGATGTGAGCTTCGTCGTGGCTGTTTCCAGCTCCACCAGCTGTATTACTATCTCCTCAATAGCGCGTTTACGGTCGTCCACTTCTGCTTGAGGTGTACCGGGATTCACCTGAGCTTTTAACACTTGATTATCATGCCGCAACTCGACAATGATAGCCCCCAGTTGCTGCACACATTGAAGCATATCCAACCCTTCAGTGGGCTCTGACACATGGTGATAAGCCTCCACAATGGCCCGGTCTACCCGCACACTATCATCCCACACACGGGCCTTCTCCACGATGAGGTGGTCTTGTTCTTTCTTCAGTTCTTCAATCTCTCGAGCCTTAACAACTCGTTCTTTCATGATGTCCTCCTCTAGCTCATCCATAGCCTGCCGCACTGCAGCGGCCCTTCCTGTCCAATCTGCAATGGCATCTTGTGTAGCTACCTCGCGCTCCTACAACCTCATGCACTTCCCACTGATCTTGTGCATTCTATCTACCATTTCTCGACTAGCGACTGTATACACAATTGTCAATCCTTACGTTGGAAATGTGTTAACATTGATGGTCACCTTCTTCAACTGCTATAGCAGGGCGTTCACAACGTCATTGTCATTCACAATCGCAGTCGGGGGAAGCTCCACATTCCTGACCTACGGCTCGGTGCTGATTGTGCCAACTGGCGGTGCCACTGCTTCTTTAGGTGCCTTCCTCGAAATCATATCACACAAGGAGTCCATATGAGAAGTGAGCGCATGGAAACCTTCATCTGTCTTCAGTGTCATCTTGTGAGCCACTACGGTGGATGCATCAGCGATTGCTTTTATGAGTCATCCCAACTGTGCTTTCATCGATAGGGGAAACCCACTAATTGTCGCAGCATCCTAATGCCTTTTTGTTCTGTTTTCTTCAAGAGCCCGGTCGTTGTCGTCATCTATTGGTGTCTTTATGGATTCTTGATCAGAATCATGATGACTCCGTTGGCCCTACGCCGATATGCGATCATCTGGGCCTTTTGTCGATTCTCTTGCCTCAATCTCGGCCAACCCTATGGGTTCGCGCCATGCCGCTGGAAATTTGTTCACGATAGCCTCCAACTCTGTCATCGTCACCTCATATGGTGTCAGCAACCATTTCCTATCTGGGTCACGGTGGACTTGTACATAAATTGCATGCAGTCAAATTGCAAACACCATGATCGGCTTAAACTGTGCTACGATTTCTTTGGACAATCAAGGCACCTTCATCGCAGCTGCACATAGCATCTCCCAGTATAACCAGAATAGCAACACACATTCTCTAGTCCACTCTTGTTCTCAGACAAACCACAGGTTTTGATACCACGTGATGCGACACTCTTTCACGGTGTCAATCTCCATACCCTGGTATACATTGGGCTCCTTCCAGGCCACGAATGCAATCAATAGCAGAAGCCAACTATATGTGAAAGAGCCCTTACCTACTTGAACTGCCACAGCATCCTCTGCCAACTGATTCAATAGAAACAACAACTAGTTCATCTGCACTCCGGCTGCACACTGCTCGGCACATGCCACAATTCCCGAATTACACTGATTGGGTCGACCACCCGGTACCACTTTGCAAGAAAATATCTTGGTGCCGGTGAGCACTGCCATATCATTGATGCTGCTGGTGTGGTACCCACGACCATCCTTCTCCAAGGAATAGCGCTTGACCAACTGCGCGACCAACTTTTGGTCGTTCTCCTTTCCTCGGAAATACTGTGACAGGTCAACCCCATCCTTGGGAAACCCGGTAATATCTACAATCAAGTGCACCATGACGGGAATGGCTTCATCCAGCCATAATGTGCCACCATGAAATCAAGCAAGTAGTTGCTTCACACATGCATTGACCTCCGACAGTCGTCCAAAATGTGGCATATTGATAAGGCCGAGTAGGCCTGCCTATTTCAAACCCTGCGCCCAATCACGCGGAACCGGCGTACCACTCAATCGTGACTCTAGCTCATACAGGTTCGAGGAAATCTCCTTGTACGCCACCATATCATGGTCATCATATTTCAAATGCATTAGTGCCGACCTGATGTCAACAGAGCACTCCATTCCTATCGATAACGCAAGCATCCTCAATGTGTACTTGGTATTCCGCTGCACCTTCCGGGAAGGTACCCCGGGCCGATTGGGGTTGATATACCTCGAGATATCAGTGGCCAAGAGGCCTTTCCATGTGGTGGACTCATCAACCTGGTGGCTGGATGGCCCTGCTTCCCATTGAGCTTCCCCCACCACAGCAGTGGAGGACCGAAGCTGACGCTTTCTCTGCGGTGACTCAGAATGCTGACCTCCCTGGCACTTCTTAGCAATCATTGATGCTCCAACCAGCATGTTTGCAACTTTTGCCTCAATATTGACATCTCTCGCAAACTGGGCTTCTTCTTCAACGACAACCGAGATGAAAGGAGACTATACTTCACTGCTAATCTCAACTGTTTCCAGCATACCTCACACGACGTTCTCCACTGATCATCGATGTAATTAACAGACCCACTCAACACTCAATAGCAACACTCTGTAAGTTCAATCTAAAATTTTCCCAACTCTCTACTGCACTTACCAGGCAACAATGATACTCTGCATCACTTCACAATCACACTTAACAACTGAATTCTTGATGCCTTCCGACCAACTTCTACCCGTTCTTATAGCATCCAACCCGATCCTTCATAATCATTACTAAACCTTGCATTAACTCGGCCGAAATTTTGTATTAATGACGCAAATTCGTCATCGATCCTGTCAGCTGATCGACTGGATCCGCCATTAATGCCCATCATGCAAACCCACTCTGTTAATTAACTATCTCCACTTTTAGCATTTATTATTGATTTGACCCGATCACAACACTGTCACTTGAAGTGGATCACTCCTAACTTGCAGCACAAGCCTCCCTGCCTGCGCATTCTCATCTTTGTCGATGCACGATCCTGCCACCAATCAACCTGCATTTTTTCTTTTTTTTCTCCGATGCAACTCAGGAATCGCGTTGTTCCAATCCCGACCGATAGGGCTTCAACCTCCTACCATTAATCAACTTTGGGAGCATCGCTCCGTTTAACTGCTACAACTGTATTGCGCCTCCTGAAGTGATGTTGCTGATGCGATAGGGACCCAACCAATGCATTTGCAATTTTCCTGGATGTTTCATAAACTTGTTGTCATTGAACAGCACCAAGTCACCTTGCTGAAACTACTTTTTTTTTATGTGGTGATCATGCCACGCCTTCTGGTGATCCTTCTCCACCCCGTGGTGGAATCCTGCGATAAAGTGATCTTCCTCCAGCTGTACTAACTGCGCTAGACGTTCTTCTAATGCTGCTACATCATCCATATCGGTCACTGCCTCTATGTGCAGACTCAGAAAGATGTACTCCATTGGCATAATTGCTTCTTGTCCATACACCAGCTTAAATGGTGTCTGACCCATCAACCTTTTACATGTGGTGCGATATGCCGACAACACAACTGGGATTTTTAGATCCCAGTGATTGCGGTTCGCATTGCACACCTTTGTCAGCGCATGCTCCAATACCTTATTGAAAGCTTCCACCATGCCATTTTCCTGCGGATGATATGGCGTACTCTTCTTATGCTGTATCTACAGTTCCTTCGTAAATGCGCTGATGAAAGTAGCTGCCTTAATCACTTAGCGATATCTTGGGGTAGCCGAAGCGAGTGATAATGTTGTAAAACAAGAACCGCGCAGCTGTGGCTATGGAAAAATCAACGACTGGTGCAGCTTTCGCCCATCTTGTCAAGTAGTTTGTCACCATGATGATATATCTGGCACCAGTGCACTTACTCCGTGGATTGATTGGTCCTACGAAATCCACTGCCCATTTGTCAAATGGTTGCAGTGTCAACTAGGGCATCAATGGCATCTCGTCCCTCTTGGACGGCTTCCCGGTTCTCTGACACACGTCGCAGGACCACGCATAGTCTGTCGCATCGCTGTGCAGTGTGGGCCACCAAAGCCCTACCCATAGCACCTTCTTGGCAGTCACACGACCACCATAGTGCCCTCCAGCCACTCCTACATGTTCTTATGACAATATCTACTCTTTCTCATGTGGAAAAACACACCGTCGCAATATCTCATCTGCGCCCATCTTGTATAACTCTCCTACGATTAGCTGGAAGTCTGCAGCCTTGACGACCAACTGCTTCTTCTGATTAGTGGTGAACTCTTCTGCTTTGGTACCTATCACTAGAAACTGAATGATTTCTTCAAAATAGCCATTGGCTACTCCAACCTTAAACAGTTGCGCATCAGGAAACCCATCTTCAATGTTAGTTGGCTCCTCTCCTGTTTCAATCCGCGATAGGTGATCGGGGCCATCATTCAAACACCCTAGCTTCACAATTACTTCAAAATTGAACTCTTGAAAGAGAAGTAACCAGTGGCATATCTTCCCCCACAACACATGCTTATTGACCAGGTATTTCAATGCAGAGTGGTCTGTGAACATCTTAAAATGTCTGCCCAATAAGTAGTGTCAAAACTTCTGTAGTGCATAGAGCATCGCCAATCCTTCTCTTTCGGTAGTGGTGTCGTTCATTTCTGTGGATGACAGCTTCTGACTTGTGAAAGAAATAGGGTGATCAAGATCCCCCTCTCCTGGTTGCGCTAGCACCACACCGAGTGCAGTCGACGATGCATCAACATGGACATGGAATTCCTTACTCCAGTCTGGAAATACCAATATCAGGGCCAAAGCCATCTTAGCCTTTAGCTGCTCAAAACTGTCCTGACACTCAGGGCTCCATTGAAATACTGCATCTTTCTTCAATAGCTTCTCCATAGGAGCGGTGATCGCTGCATATCCCCTGATGAACTTGCGGTAATACCCAATATGCCCCAACGTCGCTCTCAACTGCTTAACAGTAGTTGGAAGTGTTAAGCTCAAAATGAGTGCAATCTTTATTGGATCGATTAACAACCCTTGTTTACATACAATGTTCCCTAGCAATATCCCAAACGACGCACAGAAGATGCACTTCTTTAAACTCAGCGATATCTGATGCTGTCGACATCGCTCCAGCATCAACCGTAGATTGGCCAGATGATCGCGAATCAAACCATAGACTATCCAATCGTCCATGTATACTTTCAAAAAATTCTGAATAAAGTCCTAGAACATAGCAACAACAACCCACAAGAAGATCGCAGGTGCATTCTTTAACCCAAATGGCATCACGGTATACTGAAAATAGCCCCATTCTGTCACAAAAGTCGTCTTGTGGCGGTCTTCCTTTGTAATGTGGATCTGATGATAACCCAAGAACCCATCTGTGAAATAATACATCTCTTGGCCACCCACAGCTTCGAGTACTTTATCAGTAAACGGGATCAGAAAAGGATCATGCAAGTAGGCATCATTCAACTTCTGGAAATTAGCACAGATGCACACCTCGTCGGTCTTCTTGTCCTGCACCACCATAGGACTAATCCATTCTGACTCTTCGACTGGTTCAATGATACCAGCAACCAACATGTGATCTATTTCTTCCTTGACCTTCTCCTTATGTTGCAGATTTAGCCAATAGGGTCGCTGCCTGATCGGTTTAGCATCTGGTTTCAAGGGAATCTTCATCTTGCCTAAATCACCCAAAATACCTTTCATCTCGGAAAACTTCGTAGGAAAAAGGTCTTGGAACTCATGCAACAAATCAGTGACCTTTCCCATCATCTCATCGTCCCAATAATCTCCAACATTTGCAAACTTGGGAGTGTCCTCCATCCCAATATTGATCTTGTGAAGCTTCAAGGGTTGACTGAACGGATCACTTGGCACATCAGGTGGTACCACATCGTGACTTCCTTTTGACTCGGGAATATTGACATTCCGCTGATCATCACCATCTTCAGGCCCACCAGTGATATTGTAACATTCCATTAGGGATTGCATTTGATAGTGTGCATGTGGATCCGTTGGATATGCTATGGGGACAACCTTCAAAACTACATCGCGGATGAGTTGCAAAGCATTGTTGACATCAGGGTTGGAATCTGTGAAAGTAAACGTATGAGTGAAGCAGACTGTCAACTCCACCCAAGTGGCAATTTCTGCTCGCAACTCAGCTGCAATATACCATGAGCGTGGAATCTCATCTAAAGTATGGATAAAGGCATGGACCCACTCATCTCGTGGTTGTGATGCCCACAATGTCTGACACTCCCTCAGATGACTTCTAGGGTTATTCTGACCATCATATTTCCCTGCGTGGTAGACTTCAGTATCACCGAAGCGAACCATCATCAATCTTCTGCACTGCAACCATTCATTAATTGATTTCTTGTGTGTCACCCACCAGCATGCTGGAGCAGCCTTCAGTGCTTCCTCCAATGCTAGCAATCACTGTGGTGTGGACACTCTTTCCTCAAACTCCTCCAGAAAGTCGGACAGACCAGGAAACCCCTCGTAGACTGGTAGTGTGACCATTTCCGTTACAATGCAGCATAATGATTGCGTGACTAATACACATTTACAGAGTGATACCTCGTGCAAGTGGTTTTGCCAATGTTCGAATGCATCATCATAGTCAGAAGACGCAGAGCTCTCACTGCGCCATCCCAGCTCACTGTTTGTAGTCGGATGAATATAGTCTTTAGAAATGTTGAATGCTTCATCCTTCACTAGATCAATGTATCAGCATCCTTCATCCGAATCCAATGGGGATATAACTCTAAGATTGCGGTTTTCGAAAGTCATCCGCCATTTGAATTTGATTACCGCTCCACTGTCATTAGCCCATCCGATCCCTAGCAATGCAAGATACGAGCTTCCTCCTTCAACCACTTCGATGACATCGAAGTCAGCATAGGTCTTCATGCCTTTAATGTCCACCACCAATCGTGGGACTCTCCCAATCAGTGTCACTTTAGCGTGATTAGCTAACCGGAGTTGTACAGGAGACCAGCTCAGTGGGGGGCTCCCCATTTTCTGCCATGCCTTCTTAGTTAAGATGTTGACATCCAAACCAAGATCCAGAATAACTGAATCAACATCATAGTCCCCAATTTGTATATTCATTCGCATATCCCTACTTGTCTTCCACCGTGGTAAGGAGTTTACTGCGGACTCCTGTCGTCCCCTAGCTAGATGCTGCAACAACCCTTCAATATCGGACAGGGCAGTAGGATCCTTTTCCAACAATAAGACGCTCTCAAGAAACTTCTAGAATGTTCCCGACTATGCTAATGGTCCTGCCTCGAAAGTAGTATAAAAAACAGGGGGCATGTCACAGATGATAGCTTTACCGCGATCCTAGTCCATCGCACGATGTGCCTAGAAGAACATGTCACGCTCGGATTCAACGTCAAATGATACCTTCTTTTGTCCAGCCAATTGAATGTCCCCTCCTATTGCTGCACCTCCCCGCGTGATGACAACTGCATCTTGTGGTCTTGGCTCCGCAGAAATTGTCGCAACATTCACACCCTGATTCTGATTTGGTGCCAGGTTCCCTCGTTGGTTCACACTTTGATTAACATTCTGAATTGGACGTTGGTTCTGGTTCTACACTGGTTGTTGCACCTAATTCTGTACTGGCTGTTGTGCTTGGTTCTAATCTACAACTGTGGAACATTCCCTACCTGCTATTGTGCAATCAACTGTGTGCAGTTTTCCACTATGTGTTCTGTAACAAAGAAAAATGTACAGTGCGACTGCAATAATGGGAAATCATGCTGATAGTGTCCCCATACCATATAGTGATAGCATTGCATAGGTCTATGACCTCCTCATCCTCCTCAGCGACCAAATCCTCCACCGCATCCGCCTCGAAATCCTCCACACAATCCAACCTGCTGTTGGTACTGCGGTTGGTTGTACTATTGTTGCATAGGAGCTGGTTGCATGCCCTTCATTTTCTGTGCATACTGCGGTTGCTAAACGTACTGTGGCTGCTAGGGAGCCATTTGCATCGGAGCATATTGCAGCATGAACTGCTGTGGTACAAACTGTACTCGCGGTTAAGGTAGTGGATGGGCTACCTGCGGCTGCGGTTGTTGTTGTTGTACGGAATGCTGGTCATCCTTTACATAGAATGCATCGTACGTTCTCTCATGAAGAAACCCATATGCTCGGCAATCTTTGTCATCATGGCCCACAGATTTACAAAAAGTGCAATATAGATTCATCGGTTTGGTGACTATTTTCTGCATGTATGGGCATTCCTCATGGAGGTGCCCAAAAACCTGACAAACGCGACACCATGGCATGCCACCACCATTCAACGGGTTGGGTGCCCTCAAAACCAAATAGTTGTGGAAGTCAGGGCAATTGTCGTTAGTATGTCCATCCCCTCGGCATCACGTACACCATACTTCTTCGCGCTGCTCCTTGCCCTTCTTCAGATCTTCCAGCTGTATGGTCAAGTTAGCTAGCTGGGTTTGTATCTGCGGCATCTCAGCTGCATTTTCCCCAATCGGTGACGCTTCCAACCACATTGCAATATCCAAAGTTTCGCTGGGCATCAAGATGTTTTTTTGCATCAGTGGTAGTCGAATATGCAGGAGCAGTGCCGCGAGGAACCACTCTTTGTGTTGGACAATGCTCATATCAAAACTAACCTTTTCCATTAACATCTTAAACCGCTGGTCAAAATCCCACACCATCTCATTGACATACTGCTTAATATCTTTCAATTATGTAATATATTGTGCTTCAGACTTGGGTTTTATGAATTCTGCAATCAAACCATCCCCGATGTCGTCTAGTGTCTTCTCTGGAGCTCCTGTAGGGACTAGAACAAACTTCATAAACCAATCTAATGCGTGACCTCGCAGAGTTGTCACTAACTATCCCTTTCTTAGCATTATCATCGGTAATCTATTTTATGGTCCATACTGCCTCACATAAGAACCAATATTGTTCCAAATTGGTTTTTCCTTCTCCATGGAACAGTGGCAACTTAGCATCCTCGCCTGCCATCCTGGGCTTCCTTCCTGCAGGAGCTGAACTACTAGCAATCAAGTTTTGTTGACCCGGTGGGGTCGAAGTGGTGTTTGTCACTGGTTGACAGATAATGAGCGGAGGTGTGGGTAGGTTGCTACTGGGGTTTGGTCCTGCCTCTATCCTAGGCATAGCCTAGTTGTCCTTGTCTGGACTGTGAGTTCGCTTTGTCCCGTGTGGTCTTCCTTTGCGAACTTGTAGCTTGATCACAACAGGACCTTCTCCTATCCTCTGCCTCTTTTCCTGTCGAAACCTCACTCCTCCCCTTGTAAGACCACTCTCTTCCTCGGCTTCACTCACAGTCCCGTCATGACCTGCACCCATCTACCCCTTATCAGTCCATGTACCACCCCCCAGCCGTCGCGATACCCACGACCTCCACCCACTAGGCTTTTTACTGATCTAGATTCATCTTTAGTATACCCTTTTCGCAAATAAGCATCTTAATGGACAGTTGAAGTGATAGCAGAAACCTTCCCCGGGCATCGCGGAAGAAATATCCTTCAGCTTCACTATAGGACTTCTATGTATCAACCACGAATTCAATGATATATCCTTCCAAGATGCTATCAAGCCACACTTCTACAACTCGTGACGCTTTGTTGTCGACCTCCTATAGTTCTTGGATCAACTTCGGGGTCCAAGTCATCGGCTCATCGCCTTGGTGGTTCCTCTTCTGAAATGTTAACTTTGCCAACCACTCAAACAAAAGGACTGGGAATTCACAAAAAAACCATTCGTGCGGACCGTCGTGAATATATCTGTCCACCCACTGATCTACTGTCAATCGAGTGTTCCGGCTTTCTTCTTTGGCAAACTCCTGCAACTTTTGATCAAACTAGCTTTGTATTTCTAGTTGTGTCGGATGCGACAACATGTCCTCCTTTCACTTCGCACACAGTCCCAACAATGGAACCATTTTTTAACTCAAACCCAGTCAATAGGGGTTCCCATCGCTATTGACACCAACCCACCGTGATCTCCCTGATCACTAGCCTAGATAGGTTTTAACCCGTCCATCAACACCTGCGGAGCAGATGAGGTCTCACCCAAGGAATTCAAGGGAGAGTGGATGAAACCATGTTTCTACCGAATGAAGGAGGATGTTTGCGGCAATAATCACTTAACTTATCGCAATATTCAAAGATAGATACATGCATTCATATTTAACAACATTCATGTTCATAGCATCATTCAACATGATCTTTCATCGCAATAAGTGAACCATTAACAAAACATAACATAATTCATGAATTGCAACATGCATTACCATAAAAGATACACAGGGAATTTCACCAAATAGTTCCATCATGTCATATTACTTCAGCAAAACCCTGATACAATATCTCTGCAAAACCATATCTCACCAATAGTTCTTGATCTCAGATACAGACTCAAAGACGCACACAATCAACATCTAAGGATCTGTACTAAGATGATTCAACACTTACAACTCATGTTTATATATAAGCTTTCGCCTTTACAATGCTTGTCCACTTACTAACGATTTCCTAACCGACACTTTGGACAAATGACCAAAAATCTAACTGACACGGTCCAAATGACCCAAAAACCTGCATTCTGCAGTACAATTAACCCAAAATTACATCGCATATGGTCCAAATGACCAAAAACCCGCAAACTGCAGTACAATTGACCCAAAAATGCATAAAATAATCCTCTTTACGCCCAGCTTTCTGCCTTTTGCGACCTCTTCTGATGTGTCGCAGCATCAGTGACGCTGTGATGCTACCTTACCAAACTGTTTGCCAACACTTTAGCATATTTGTATACAATCAATTCTTAGTGTTGGTAAAGAATGACCATGAATTTCGATTTTAATTGGTGTCATATGTGAGACATCGCAAATAAATTAAAATAGATGTGAATTCCATGTAGTTAGAGCTCATGAATATCTTTTTCACTTTAGTATATGAATATCCACTTGAATAAATAAAGCTTAGAGGGTAAGGGGTCCAAATGTTGCAAAGACCTTATCTAATCAAAGTAAGAAAATTGAGCTAAATGAAATCGTAATCTACCTTATGAATTGGTCCTAAGCTTAACTAGGAGCTCAATATTACATGAAGAAATGGTGTACTCCTTGATTACGCCACTAAATTTTTATATTAGGTATTTATAAATTATGGTGAAAGATGAAGAAATTGTTGAACAAGCCCAAAGTGACATGAAGTTGAAAATTGCAAATCAGGAAACCCAAACTTTAGGCTACATTAGATAGGAAATCCATAGTGTGATGTGAAATAAATCCATAAAATGTAATACAGCAAGAGATAAATCCATAAATAATAGAAAAATTGTAATAGACATCTTATTTCATTCCTTCGGAAAGTTCGTTATATAATATTTAAAAAATATCTATATCACCAAAGGAAAATATTAATAATTGCCATTCGTTTATTTACTTGAGATATTTGTTTAATAAGCCTTACGAACCAATGATATAGGTGCCATGAAGAGATGTTGTTATGGATAAGTATGGCCCATGAGACGGGAACCCTAGTAGAATATCAAATCCTCCTTGTTTAACTTGGAAATGACCATGCTTTCCTCTTGATTTAACAACGGTAGTAGTCACAAAAAGGAAAAAATAGTAAAAAATAATAATATATTGTGCCCTAAATACCTAGGCACAAGCTTGTGCAACCATAAAAACTAAGCAGGGTTGAGAAAAATGGATATCATACAAGAAAATGTGCTCAAGCATTATAGTGAGGGTGGAAAACTTACGCTAGCTTAACATATTCACATAGACTTATTGGGCATGTGGTGAACAAGAAGTGGAATAGCACAATGGCTGAAAAATCCTTGAAGTTGAATATGGATATATGGTATATATAATTTTATAGTCAAATTGTTTATGTAATGGCTTCGGCACTAAGTAGACTTATTAGGCATGTGGTGAACAAGAAGTTGAATAGCACAATGGCTGAAAAATCCTTGAAGTTGAATATGGATATATGGTATATATAATTTTATAGTCAAATTGTTTGTGTAATGGCTTGGGCACTAACCAGATTGAATTGAACAACGAAATATTCATGGGAGTTGTTATGCATAACCATCCCTATCAAACATGATGGAATTAACCATTAGTGGAATATAAGACAAATCATAGGCTAAAAACGGGTCATATTTTTAATAGTCTAGCTAGAATCTAATAGAAAAATGTCGCAATAATCCAATAAGTGAACCTTTGTAGCAAGATGTGAAAATTCCCTTGCGGTACTATACTTTAGTTTGTGGATGCTTGGAATTGGATTTCAAGAAAGCGATAAAACCCATGATTAATATAGGAGACATATCTATAGGGTTTCCAATATAACTAAAATAAATTCATGAAGTGCTTGTGAATATCCAAGCTACATGTTGGATAACTCAAGGTTGGAGATATTTTAGAAAGTGTAGGAAAAACTAGTGGAAAAATTGATGTAATTTGTATCCTTCCACTTGGAATGGAATCTCCTTAAAAAGTGTAAATAGTCTTAGGAAAATAAGCCCCCATAGGTATCTAGCATGGATGTGAAGGTATTAAATCATTCATTGCATTGAGAACCCTTTCCATTGTTGGTTGTTATACATGATAGATAAGGGATTTATGTTTTATTAGTGCAGAATGCAATCCCTTTGAAAAATTTAGCAAAGTTTGCACTAGTTGTATGCGTTAACAACATATTTTTCTAGGCTCCCTATTGGAACTTGGAAACATACTAGAACCAATGTAGATGGTTTGGTTTTGGCTAGATTATTTAGATGCTAAGGTTGTTAGGAGGTATGTTACTAATTTATGGTGATCTTCTCAACACATGGTTTCCATATTTAGAGTAGGTGGAATAGTAAGTGTCAGATGGGGTGAAGAGTGAGGAGACCAATGAAGTGATGTAGGGTGACCATTGGAAATAACATAAGTTGGTGGAATAAGGATGTTGGGTACATTAATGAGATGATATGTATATGGATATGGTACTAGAGGGAGTGGGTAGAGGGGAGGTGTGATACAAAAAGACCATAAGTAGGTTGAGGTAGCTATTTGAGGCGACTGTGTATCATTATTAAGTTTAATGGGGTGGAAAATACACAAGAATATACATTTATTGATACATAAATTATCATGGATATTCCACTGGATCAGTTTGTCACTACAAATCTTACAACTTAATTCATTGTGTTATTTTAATTCCATAAAATACAGAATACAACGGAACTAGAAGAGAAATAACTAAACAAAATAAGTACACAATAACACAAGATATACCTTGGGAAAAAACCCAGGTAGAAATGAGGACTATGCCTTTCTCTTTATGTGAAATTGCAAATACAAGGGAAATTGTACTCTTTGTGGAGTTACCTATGACTTTGCAGCCATAATGGCTACTACAGGATCTCCTATCTACTACGTTCCTCTCTAATATCCACTCCCTACTATTGTTTCTCAACTGTTGAACAATACAATACATCAACATCATTGCACCCCTTCTTTTCCTGATACCTTGGTATTTAACATAGCCCAATAGTCATTTAGGGTTAATTTTAGGGTTGTATAGATGCCTCGATTCCCATTTGGGGTTAGGGTTTTGGACCTTCTAGAATTTTCTTTAAATTCAACATATGACTAGGTCTACATGTGCAATAAATGAGAGTTAACATGGAATCTTCTCGAATCTATGGTGGTCAACTGGATAGGTCAACTTGCGGGAGGAATAACTTCCTCATACAGACTCTGATTGAGGTGATACTTGCATTGTTGGAAATGTATCAGTTTGTACAATGTAAAAAATGCCTTTTGGTTGTTTTTAGGTGAAAACTGACATTTAAAACCTCAAAATGGCTTCAGAAGGTTTCTAATTGTTTTTTTTACCCTAAATCTAAAAGTGGGCCCCACCCCTTATATGGGCCCTACAAGACAATTCATCCAATATTCTTACTCTAAAATGTCCAAATTGGTGACAAATTATATATTGATCCATTTCATATCACACATCTCCATTTTGGAAGGATTTTGGTCCCAAAAGGATTTTACTGAATGAGGCGAGGAAAGTTTTCTTCTACCTTCTCCTTGGAGTACCATTTAGCCTTGCCTAGAAGTTTTCCTTTCAACCCCACTTACTAGAGTTCATATTGTCCCCTCCTAGTAGTTATAAACTTATTCTAACACAACATATCTTCTTCTAGCTTAGTCTGATCCTCTGGTGTTATGTCATCTACATAAGGTTAGACCTACTCAACTTCCTAATCCAACTTGGAAGGTTCATATAGTTTCATATTTTTCACATTCACTATGGAGTAAATGTGCATGTATGGGGGTTGAATGGGTTTAAAGGAATTATCTCCCACCTTCTCCAATACCTCAAAAGGGACAAACCTTAGATCCTTGATCTTCTTATCGAGACCCTGCAATATTTCCTTGTTCAAGTGTAACCATACTATGTCTCCCACTTTGAATGATTCGTCAACCCTTTAATATTGGTCATGCCAAGCCTTGTATTTTTCATGTGACTTATTTAATGCTTTCTATACTTGCAAATAGATCTTCATAATCTTATCAATGAAATTTTCATCTCTTAGTTCCCAACCTATGGTGTCTTCCCTCACTCCCCCTTGTTGTCAATACACAACATAGGTGAAGGTGAAAAGTATCCAAAACAAGTTTCAAAACATGACTTACTAATGGAAGTGTGGTTTGATCTATTACAAGAGTGTTCAATGTAGATCAAGTTTTCATCCCAAGTATTTGAAAGCTTCTTATTATAACCCCTCAAAAGCTACACCAAAGTCTTGTTGACCACTTCTATTTTTCCATCTGTATTTGGATGGAATGATGTAGATCTCCTCAACTTCATGTCCATTTGATCCCAAAGTGTATTCCAGAAGGCACTAAGAAATATGGTATCCCTATTTGAGATAATACTCTTGGGTATCCCAAAGTGCACCCATACCTACTCAAAGAACATGTTTGATGCTTCTTGTCCTTTTATGGTGATTTTACAAGGCATACAAATGCACATCTTATTGAATTTGTCAACTACCACAAATAAATAGTCATGTCCCTTCCTAGTGGTTTGAATACCACCCACAAAATCCATGGAGATTCTCTCCCATGGTATCACAGAAACATGTAAGGGATGGTATAAACCTTACTTCCTATCACTGAGCTTGCTTCTACAACAAGGTATGCATTCTTTGATAAATTGAGCTACATATTCTTGCATTCAAGGCCAATAAACATACCTCTATAAGTTTGCAACTATATTCCCTACACCAAAATTACTTGCAACTTTGGAAGTGTGTGCCTCTCTAATAAGTGTTAGGTTATATGAGCATACATATTTTATCTTGCAAGAGAAATAAACAGAAATAACAAGCATACACTTGAGAGACACATAATTTACCCCGGAAACCCCATGCAGGGAAAACCACCACCCAATGAAGATCTTCATTACCTTGGTCAAAACTGGCAAACTGGGCCAAGTGAGCTCACCTGCTCACCTCCAGGCCACTTTACAATGGATCCTCCTCAAGCCTTATAAAAGCTTCCTTACATGCAATACCATGGGGCAATACCATGGGATTCAACAAACCATGTGCCCAAAAACATGTGCTAGACCTAACCAACTTTGACTCAATCCTGAGTGAAGGTTAACCCTAACAATAAGTTGCAATCTCTCACCTTTAGGAACAAAAATCTTTTCTAACTTATAGAGTAATCCATATTGGAGATGATAGTCATCCTTTCTATCACCTTCTTCTACATGGAATTGGCCTTGTAGCTATTGCAATACCTCCTTGAAATCCTCATCTTCTATGTATTCCTTTGTGTACGCATCATGGGTAAAAGGTTCCATGTGCATAAGAGTTCCAAAAGTTGTAATATTGGTTGTAGGTGTCCTTAAGAGCATGTAAGATAGCTTGTTTGTACTTCCCTTATTATACTTGATGAATAGATGGAATTGCTGCAAGAATCACATCCACTTATAATTCTTGGTTGGTTGTAGCTTACTCTAGGCCTACAAATATTGTAGTGGTTGGTGATCAGTGTGAATGATGGTCTCCTTTCCCATCAGATAGTGATTCCACTTCTTGAAAACTTGAAATAGGGAATAAAGTTCCTTATAATAGGTAAGGTAGTTTAAGAATCACTAATGAAACATTTTAGAATGATAGCATACCAACCTCCCTCTTTGCATCAAAACACTTCCATAGCATACCCACTTGCATTTGTCTCCAATTCGAAAGGCTTCTACAAATTAGGAAATGCCAGAAATGGTACCTGACTGATATTTTACTTGATCTCTTTGAAGGCTTTCTGTTGATTCTCCCCCCACTAGAACCCCTTGCTACTAGTTGTTATGGCATGGAGGGGTGCAACCATATCAGAAAAGGAAGCTATAAACTTCAAAAGGTATTGTGCTACCCAAAAAATATCCTAAATTCAATGACATTTGTAGGAGTAGGCCACTTAGTGATGGCCTCCATCTTTGCATGATCATTCTCAAGTTCACCTCCACCAATCACATACCCCAAAATACACCAAGGACTATTGAACAAATTTACATTTGTGAAGGTTTTCCAACAATTGATGTGTTTTCAAGGTCTCTAACACATACTTGATATGTGAGATATGCTCCTCCTAGGTAGCACTATAAACCAATATATCATCTAGATATACTATAACAAACAAATCTAAGAAAGGGCATAAAACATTGTTCATCAAACACATAAATGTAGCTAGTTCATTACATAGACCAAATGAAATTACTAACCATTCATATAGACCTTGCCTAGTTTTAAAGGAGATATTCTAGGTGTCTTTTCTCTTCACTCACACCTGGTGATTTCCTAATTTGGGATACATCTTGGTGAATTACTTGTTATGTTGAAACTAATCCAACATATAATCAATACTGGGAAGGGGGGTACCAATTCTTGAGTGTGATCTTTTTCAATTCTCTATATTTGATGCACATTACCTCTCCTAAACATATTTTATACCATGTGTGATCACAAGATGATCATGTATATTGAACAAACACTCACTAATATTGTTAGTCTAGAATTGCAAAGAACACTGAAAATCAACACCTAAAATATGCAAAATATTGAACTGTATTGCATAAAGTTAAATCAGCCAAACTTGAACAATTAAGTGGCTACAAATATATAATGTTACATCAGAAATTCAAATTTCCTTGGAGGCATTTGAAAAGATCACAAAAGCAGGCTTACTAAACTAGCTAAAACCCCCCAACGTAGAAACATCCAACTCCAAATCAGCCATATAGCTCACAAATTGTCCAAAATTATTTTGGAATGTGATGTAGGATGAAATTAGAAAAATATGATTCCTTTTGGAGATAAAAAGAGGAAGGATGGGTTGATCGTAAAAGAAAGCAGTTGCCAAAACCTCTAGAGCGCCTAGCTTTTGGCTTATCCACTCAAAAGCAGAAAATGTAGTAAAAGTAGTGCAAAAGGAGAAAGTGCACCTTTACCAGTCAGGATAGCCAGAAAAGCAGACATTTTTATCATGAGTGTGCTCAAGTGGATGAGGATAACAAGAGGTGGGCCTAGGAAGGAAATATCTGGCCATAACTTAGTAAAAACACCTAGGAAAGTAATAAAACAAAATAAAACTTATATCCTAAGTATGAAAGTGGGTTTTAATACTCTAAAAATATTTCAAACGAACCATAGTATCAAGGTGCTAGCTTAGAGAAACTTCTTAGTTCCAATGAACTCTTGTTTGGTCTAACTTTTAAATACATGTGATCACCAACTCTGAATTCTCTTGCTACTCTTCCCTTGTTTGCATAACTATTTTGTCTATCCTGTGCCATCTTTAGATTCTGCACGATCTTTAAAATTTGTTCTTCAATTTCCTTAATCAATTTTGGTCCAATTACTATTATGTCTTCTATATTGTCCCAAATAATTGAACTATTGCACTTTCTTGTATAGAAGGATTCAAATGGAATCATCTTCAGAGAAGCATGATACCCATTGTTGTATGCAAACTCCACCAAGTACAAATAATATTCACATTTATATGGTTGATCCATCACCTACATTCTTAGCATATCTCCAAGAACTTGATTAACTTTCTTAATCTACCCATATGTTTGGGCATGCTATGTTGGACTAAAATTTAGATTTGTTCCAAATCCTTTGAATAACCATTTCTAAAATTTTGAAGTAAACTTTAGATCTCCATTTGAAACAATGGCCTTTGGTATTCCAAGCAAACTAGCAATTTCCTTCATATAAATCTCTACTATATTAGCTACCTTATTCATTGACACGATTGGAATAAATTGGGCTTCCTTCGTTAACTTGTCCACCACCACCATGATGGAATCATGTTTTTTCACTATCTTGGGAAACTTAGTGATGAAATTAATGGTCAACACATCCTATTTTCACTTTGGTATTGGTAGTGGCTATAACAAACTTGCTAGATGTCTATGCTCCATTTTTACCTTTTGGCATTCCATGCACCTATCTATGTACTCAACAATGTATTTCTTCATTCTTGGCCAAAAGTATTGACTTCTCACTATTGAAATTGCCTTTGGTATCCCATGTGTACTGCATATGGAACCTTATATGTCTCATTCATTACCAATTTCCCATGTGTCTTGCATATCGAACCTTATGCATCTCTTCCAACCTATATCCGTTATATTTATGTTGTACATTTTCTTGTTGCAATCCTTATTTTACTTGAGGATAATGTTCATATGAGATAATAGGCTCAAGAATTCTAGTTCTTAAATTTGATTTACACATTCTAATGGTTATAGCATGTATTGTGTGTGCTATCTCATTGAGTGCATCTGCAACTCTATTCTATTTCCCTTTTATATGTTTGATATCAAAATCAAACTCACAAATAAATTTCATCCATCATGTTTTCCTAACATTCAAAGTCTGTTTTTCAAACAAGTACTTCAAACCATTGTGATATGTCCTTAACTCAAATTCCCTACCCCAGAGATAATGTTCCACATCTTTAAGGCATGCACTATAGCAACCAACTCCAAATCATGTGTGACATAATTTTTATCACGTTGCTTCAACTTATTGGGATCATAACATACCACATGTCCGTTTTGTGTAAACACTCCACCAATTCCTTCTTTGCAAGTATCAGTTCATACCACAATTTTCATTTGGATAAATATTTTTGAGAATTCGTGTACTGGTGAGCAATCCCTTTAATTGCCGAATTTTTTTCTTGCATTGTAGAGTCAATTCAAATTTGATCCTTTCTCCTATAATAAAGTAATTGGATGTGCCACCTTTGAGAATCATATTATGAATCTCCTGTAGTATCCATCCAAACCCATAAATGACATTACCTCTAATAATTTTTTGGGTGTATGCCATCCCAAGATAGCTTCAATTTTCCTTGGATTTGCTGGTATTCCTTCCTTGGATATGATGTGTCCCAAATACTAAATCCACTTCTGTTAAAATGAACATTTACTTAAATTAGCATAAATTTGATTATCCCTTAACACCTGTAGTACTAATCTCATATGATCCTCCTCTGATTTTGAATAAATAAGAATGTCATCCAAGAATACAATGAAAACTTACAAAAATATTATCTAAATATTCCATTCATGAAGCACATAAAGGTAGTTGGTGCATTTGTTAACCCAAATGGCAGCACTACAAACTCATAATGACCATATCTGTTTCTAAAGGTTGTTTTGTTGATTCCTTCATCCTTTATCCTCACCTGATAATACCCCGATCTCAAATCTATCTTTGAGAAAATTATTGCATCCTTCATCTAATCAAACAAGTCATCAATTCCAGGTAGAGGATATTTATTCTTCATGGTGACTTTATTTAATTGTCTAAAGTCAATACATAGCATCAATGTTCCATCCTTCTTCTTTACAACGAGTATCAGTGGTCCCCAACGATACAAACTTGGATGCATGTATCATTTCTTCAACAACTCCTCCAACTACATATGTGATTCCTTCAACTCAGGTGTACTCATTCTATAAGGAATTTTGGAAATTGGGGTAGCTCCAAGTACTAAGTCAATAGAGAAATCAATGCCTCTTTTAGGTGGCAATCTTGATATTTCCTAAAAATCATATGTGAATTCATGTAATACAGAAAAATATTCCAAGATGGACCTTTTTCCCTTTTCTACCTATTCCACATGAGTTGCATACAAATAACATCCTTTCCTGAAACATCTTTTTAAATGTTCAACTGAAATCTGCCTTATGGAAATAGGCCTTTGAATTCCTTTCACTATGTTTTTCTCCCCTTCTTCATCGAGACAAGTGATAGTCTTGTTAAAATCCAAAAATAACATTTTTGCAAAAATATGGATTCCATTCATATATAACGGGCAACCCTTTTCTATCTCATTGAGAACCAACCATGATTTCTCAAGCTTACTTCTGGGCATGTGCAAGCTAATGAGGGTCATTTTTGGCGCGTTAGATGCAATAAAAAAATGAAAAATTAGGCATCCCTCAACTTACTTGGTTTTTTTGACATTATTACACAAGATATCTTGCATCAAGTAAAAAAGATGAAACGTAGGAAATTGAGTCACGTTTCCGAATATATAAGTTTTAAGTATTGAAAATTTACATAACTATGTCAAATTTCATGTTTTCTAACAGTCACATTTTATTTTTTTAGCAAATGATAAGGTATATGTTTTTGTGGGTGCAGCCTTTCAATGCCTAAATGAAGGTTTTGAGCTACAAAAATTGGTAGACATGTATAGAACCCGTAGCACTAGTGCAACGCTATTTTTCCAAAATTAAATGTTTAATTTTTATTTTTTTTAATTATGTAAGTGATCAAACCTTCAGAACGATACGTCAAATGTGGGTGCAGCCTTTGAAGGTCTTGATGTAGTTATTTCGACTTGGATTTTTTATAGCATGTAGAGTTTGGTGTCTTCTAGTGCAACATTCAATTTTTTTTTTAAATGGTTGTGAAATGAAAAAGTTACGGAATAAACACTAACAATATGTTTTTTGACCAACGGAGTGATGAAACAAGAAAATTAGGAAATAAATAGAAAATATCAATATTTTTTTTTAAATTACATATTTGGAATCTGCATAAAAAATTCTATCTATGCCTAAAATTTCGTCAATAATGGTCATGTATGTCATGCTGTAGAGAGTGGTGCAAAACATGCATATTTAGGTGCAGAAGGGTCCCTCAACTTTGTGCACAAACCCTTCTCTTTAATTGAAATATTTCAACTAGATTAAGAGCAATATAACTATGACTTTGATCCAATGAAAATCAATCACCCATGGAGCCCATGGTTTTGGTAAAACCATGGTATACACCCATGACACCCATGGTATTTGGTGAATAATAATAATAGTGAGAAATGCCATATGTGTGGTTTTTTTCCACCCATAGTTTTGTTGTATCCCATGGTATTTAAAAAGAACTAAAGCAAATAAATAAAATAATCTAAAGACAACAGTATATGTATATATATCATGTGTGTGTGTGGATGGATGAATCCTCTTTTACAAATGAGGCCCACATATATATATATATATATATAAAAAGAGGATTGATCCATCCATTCACTATGTAGTTTTATAGAATTCTTTTTATTTAATAAAGAGTTGATTTACTTGTTATATTATTCTCTTACATTTATTTTCTTATTGTCCATTGTGGTCCTACAACAATATGGAGTAGTGGTATTAGAGTAGTATACTCCTAGTTATTCTCAATGCATGTCGAGGATGAGGCTAAGGTATAGAGACTTGGCTCTCAAGTTAGTTTCTCTTTAGGACAACCAATCCAAATGAGCTCCCATTGTAGATGAAAAGAGCGATGATGGAGTAGGAGATCCTTTCTAGATTTTGTTCAAGGAAGCCCTCACATGATAGAGGAACTAGATGTTGGACAATGTCTTATTTTATTATTATAAGAAATGATACTTAGTCTACCAATCATAGTAGCAAGATTCAAACATAATGAAGGCAGCTATACATAGTAAGAGAATATTGGACATAGTATGGATACAATATAATATCAACTATATGTTTAAATATATTAAGAATTTTATATTTTAAAAATTCACTAAATACATATTTTTGTATTTATAAGATATCTACTTGCTTATTTAATCATACTATTTTTTTTCTTTTTTCATTATTCATTATTAAATATTGATACTAAGTAGATTTTATAGATTCATTTCCATAGTTATCCAAAAGATGTACACTAGTCAAGTGCAAATGTATTTTTAATGTTAACCATTTGTTTGGTTTTTAAAATGAGTTATTTTGGATATTTTGAAGCTTGCACCATTTTGAACACAACCCAAGACAAAATTTGGATGTGAGACTGTAGCCTGAAATGAATGAATCTACGTTTGTACATAATAATAATCAATAAACAAATGAATGAATCTATCTTTGTACATAATAATAATCAATAAGCATCTAGCAACACAGCGATTAATGGGCATAGGTTCACAACCATCTTATACAGTAAAAAAAACATCTTTTTTTATAAAACCTGACCAGACACATTGAACTTCAAATGACAGATTGTTCTCTATCATCATACAATTCTATGCTAAAAGATCAAGATAATTTTATATTCCTGACAGAGTTCTCAGCTCCCCAAGACTAATGAGATATCCAACAGTGCACACTCACCAGCTAACCCTAACCCTAGGGACTCGGGAGGGTGCATGACCCAAGATTCGAGTCGTATTTAACAATATCAATCCGTATATCATTACAGCTCCCAGTTTCATCTATAAAGCGTACGTTCCAGTCAGAGAATTCAACATTTGTAAGAGGAAACACAACATACGGAGTAAATATATAGACTGATAGAGATGCGCTTTAATTGTATAACATGAAAAGAAAGAACGTCGCCTTTACCGTGACCTCTACTCTCTCTGGGCGTTTTTTTCTTGCTGCACCTGTTTTCGAGAAGTCAGATATATTGCAGAGATTCGGTGTAACAGGTCGCTTTCTTTGTTAATATTGGGATTGGATTGGAGGCAGAGAAGTTATGGAGGCTTCAACGAATCTCGTGAACGGCTCTTGCTCTTTTACACTTTCATTCATTGCCTTCCGTTCTTTGTTTTATCGACTGTTATCGTGTCTCCGTTGGATTAAAAGCCGGCCGTTCTATTCTGAAGTTGGTGGTGACCGACAGAAATTGATGATGAAAACGGTCTGATCATAATAATTGCTTTGCTACCGCTGCCCACTGGCCATGACGACATCAGGTAGAAAAGGTGCTTAAAATTCAGTGCACCAGTGATTTGTTTGAAGTACATAGGGTTGAAATTTGGAATTGGGACGGGGACCCCTCCATTCACTGAAACTACTTTAAAAAGAAACCCTGGGAAATTGGAATCCTGTAAAACATCATCTGTCACCTTCCCTTTTATGATAGAAAAGCTTCATCATTCAAGAAAAATGAAATAATAGAAAAGCTTCATCATTCAAACCTACTTGGAGCCTGTACGCACAAACAGTTATCCATGCTTTGGCTTTCATGGTTTTACACTCAATGATCGCTATCGTTACTTTTGTTGGATTTTCAAGGTCCCACAGAAAGCTGAGCATACACTCCAGACATGAAAATATTGATGACAGTTCCAGAACAGTAAACTTTCATTTCGAAACAAAAAGTTGGGTTCGGAATCTCCATCATGGCCACACTGATATATTTTGATTCTTCATACTGATATCAACATCCCAACTTTACAATTTAATATTGATACTGTATATCCATTTTTAATTCAATCGTATGCATATCTTTTTTTAGGTCACTTCTGATATATTTTGATTCTTCATACTCATATCAACATCCCAACTTTACAATTTAATATTGATAATGCATATCCATTTTTCATTCAATCGTATACATAGCTTATTTCTATGTCACTTCTGTAGTCATGGTCATTACTTTCTCATGTGTTCTTAAATAACATTGTAGTACTTTCTGTTGGCATTTCCTATAATATTAGGATATATTGTAACTTTAATGTTTTCCTAGACATAAAGATGGCATTAATGTCAAACATAGCGTTGAGAATAAAACCAACAGGAAATCTCATTTTCATGAATCTTAGATTTTGTTCACGAAAGTTAGGTTATGAAAACCAACATTTAACTTATTCTCATTTGTCTTAGATTTTGTTCACACTAATGTTAAAGCACAATAATGAGGGTTATGAAAACCAACTCTGAGCTTTTTGGTAGCTCCATTTTACACTAAGAAATTTTATCTTCATAGCTTGAACCAAGTTGTTACTTAAACAATATGTAAATTTTATCTTCATAGCTTGAACCAAGTTGTTACTTAAACAATATGTTGGTCAATATATCTTTGAGTGTTTTTATATTGAAAACTCAATACGCAACATTATCATGATTTTGTGTCTTTCTTTCGTTTAGTAGTTGGTGGGCAACATATTTAGCATTGAGTGGTCAACATTGTGATGGTGGTGGTGGTTAACATCCAGTGAGACCAACTTTGGTGTATAAGATCTTAAGAGAAACATAAAGAATTATTTGGATTGCTGTAAAATTTCATTCCTATGCTCAAAATACTTAGAAAGAAGTGTGCAGAGGTCGCCATAGTTTTGACATGTTAGAAGGTTAGGGAGGTTTGTATTGTAGAAAAGATTATGAAACTGTGATCTAATGTGGGTGTACCTAGGACACTCTGAAAGAAAGTGGCTTTCATCCTCAAACTTCATTGTCTCACACATGTGACAACTCCTTTCCACACATGGTGTTTTAGGAATTGTCTAGTGTCACGTTTCACTATGGAGCTCATGGGAGTTCGCTCTTATCTTGGCTATATCAATTTTCTTCTTCGAACTAGTTAAAACAAAGAGATACTTTTGATCTTCCATATTAGAGTTAATGGCCTCCTTATAGTATTTTGATTTTCTTTTAGCCTCTAAATCATTCTCGCCATAGATTTTCTCTTTAAACTTAGATGCGATAATATTTTTAATGTTATTGGTATTTTGCAAAGTGACATTTTTCGTCAATCCCCCAATGGTTTAACCAAGCCATGGCATCTTTGCACCAACCTCTCTTGAGCCATACTTGATCTTGAGTGGATTTTAAAGCAATTTTAGGAAGTATATGGTCTCCCAAGTTATATATCATGTACTTGTGCATCAGATACCTAGCCATAGCAATGCTCTTGATGGGGGGAAGACCCACTTCCATTAGGAGAATAGGATAGAGTGTATTGCTTTTAATTTTGAGGTTATATGTTATAAATGCTTATGAATTTGTTTAATCTTTCTCCATGATTCTCTAGAGATGTTGCAACCACAAACTTCACAATCGTACAAAATAATGGGAGTGACGAGAATATGTGCATGTGCAAGGTAATAGGTATTTTATTTTAGTTATTCTTTCATTAATTAATCATTTATTTCAATAATAATTGCTTATTTGAAGAAATATTTTTAAAGGAAAATCCATTTTGCAATTATAAAAAGATCATGAACCCTAACCTTAGTAGTGGCGAGGTGGAAAATCAAAATGAAAACCCTTAAGAGCTTGAAAACGTGGAGGTCCATAATGTGAACCCAAACATACGAGGAAACCCCAACCATCTCAAGATCAAATGTTGACTTACTAAGATTGGAAATTTTAGATAAGTTAGTCATGTTTTTAAAAATGGTCACTTTTTCATTGCACTCACTCATCGAAGCAATTGATGTTATTACTAACACAATTTTGAGGGCACTATAATACCCTAATTGTGTATATGAAAGGAGATGTAATGGTGGGATACCCCTAGTGATGTAATATTAGAGTTAATGTAAGGATACATATGGGGTTTATTTAATGTAATGTGGACTGGGGCCACTATGTTATTTTATTAAATAATTAGATTTCTAGGTAGTTGGCATTCAATTAATGTAATATGGCCAAATGATTAATGTAGGGCCCACTAATTGTTCAGGTTTTGGATTAATAAAAAAATATTTATAGAGGTAGACAGATATGTAATGTTGTGCCAAGTATTATAATTGTATTGGTGCTCTAGTCATTTGGAGGTTTCCCCTCAAAGAGGCATGTGAAAATTGCTCTCCTTTTGGAATATCAATAAAAAGTTCAATACTCTTATTCAATGTCATTTTGTTTTTATAATTTGAATCATAGTAAGCATTGAAAATCATAACATGTAGTGTGAAAGCACTTTCTTGGAATACATAGTACCAAGTTTGAGAATTACAGCATTCACAGACATGATAGATGATGATACAATGGAAGAAATGCTACTACACTTGGTTGGGCTAGAAGAAGATCACTTTGTTGCAGGATTTCACCAACAAGTGCAAAAAGATAGAGAAAAATCATGGCATGATAGGCATATCAAGTACAAATTATTTCAAGTAGGAGATCTTGTCCTCCTCTATGATATCAACTACATGAAGTTTCCCAGAAAGTTTAAAATGCATTGGCTAGGGCCATATGTGGTCAAGCATGTTACTAATGGTGGCACAGTTCAGCTAACCACATTAGTGGGAGAAAACCTACTAGGTATTATTATTGGAAGTAGACTAAAACCCTACACGGATAGTCCTACTTCGCAAAACATCAATTGATCAGCAACAAAGAAAATTTTTAAGTGTCAAGTACAGTTGCAATTGGACACTAAAAATTGAGCATAGTATGTACACAATTTTGGCGAAAAAGCGAAGTCCCATGAAATTGAAACATCTGATGCGAAGTGCATATCGCAAACTGTGAAGTACAAATAGGAAGCGCAGTTGAGAAGTTAAAAATGAAGGAGCATAAGTGCACAGAGGAACTTCGTGAATTTGGTCCACACTGTCAGTGAAGTTCGGAAAAAAATAGCAGTTATGTCTTTTCAGTTCAAAAAAAAATAGTCGTTATACAGTGTTTTGTCGGCAACCGCGTTTACATTTAACACAAATTTAGCCATTTCCGACGCATTCAATGAAAGAAAGGACCAAGATATTTGGACAACGGTCACAACATTTAATGTCTATCTAGATGTTTGAGGGCGCGGGTCAGGCCTGTTGCATCTATAAATATGGTCGATTACATACTTACTAGAGTTACAATTTTTTTTTTTTATGATAGGTAACTTTGAATTTACCAGTATGAGTGATCTTGAGAGCATCACAGAGCGATTTACAAGTGGATGTCTGAGCAATCAACGCTAAATGAGGTTGTGAGGGATTTTAAACACTCAGGGCTTATGGGGTTATTGAAAATGCCCATCAAAAATTTTGTTCCAGAGAGGGGTTCCACATCAAGGAACTCGCCACGCCACGCACCAGCAATGCAACGAAAGGATAAGTAGCCGATTAAGGGCACTGAGAAGCCAAAGGCAGGAGGGACGTCGAGGCCCAGTCCACCGCTGCCACTTGGGGATAGGCCAATTTACCTCACACATGAATATGTTCCACCAAGAAGGCTTGACACACCAACGGTTCACCTATTCAAGAATCAAAAATATGAAATTCCTTTGTCGTCGATTTCCAGCCATGTTCGTATCCGTTAGAACCTGCTTGGAAAGATAGGGGAATGTAAGTTCCCAGATCATGATATCTTATGGGGGAAGGACCCTAAATATCTCAAGTACCCTTAGTTCTAACCTAATCAATATATGTGCTGAAGGAATGATGAGAAAACGAGGCAACCTATTATCTGTTATATTTTTAGCATTAATTCGATATGCTATAGGATCTTTACTGAGAGAATAACATGTACAGTATATCAATGCATAACAATCATATCAAGCATGCCAAGCATCACAAGAATAAAAAGCATGAGACAATGGACACACAGAGTTTCCGTGGGGAAAACCCTAAGGTGAAAAACCCCACAATTTCCTCAGAGATAGATAGAGCAATGGCTCAACCAAAGTACAACCAAATATAATAGATAGTATCCTACTATGTAGCTGATCCTCCTCCTCCAATGTGCGCCACTTTCCGAGTGAGAGAAGAGTGAGATATGAGATTATCAAAATAGAGAATTCCGACTCTCTATTTGTACTTGTCCTGACCTGCCTAATTACTTATGGGGCCGACTTGTCTAACTCAGCTTAATAACCCCAGTTACATATATTTCAGGCCGACACCCACATCAAGTAGTCTAATAACCCATCGGCAAGTTAATCCACTTGCGACACTTGTCAATACAAATGACGACACTTCCTTATAGAGGAATATCACATCTCTTATAAGGGTACAATAAATATATATATGAAATACATTCTGAATTTACATATACATCAACACTCCCTCTTAACTAGGAAGGTATTTCTCGACACAGATCATTGGGCACAAGTCTTCTTCTCTGGATCATCGTCATCGAATCATTATCATTGTCACAGCTGCTGCTATCTCATCCAATCTCTGAATCTACTCGTCATAGGAAGTTCTACAGAGCCAGTCCTTTTTCATACTGGATGTAGGCCCACCACCTGTAGGTCTTCATCATCATTGGTCATACTGTGGAATCCTTAGGACTCATCACGTGCATCTGCAAAGCCTCGCAAGAACATCCCAGGCCTTTTACAAGTACACAGCTCAACCTCTCGAATCTCCGAGGATCTTTTACATTCCACTACAAAACCTGTCCACGAACAAAAAGTACCTGATACTCACTATACATCCAATTGATGTATATCATCACATGATTAACTTGATCATCATCATCATCTCTGCGAGCAAGCCATCAATTAGGTACACCTCAGAACTGATTACACTGCCTCTGCAAAACCTGTAAGATCTCTCAGGACTAATTATATGCCTCTGCAAAACCTGTGTACCAAACTGTCACATCAATGTCTTCAGATCACCACATAGTCCATGGAGCACAACCTAGATGCACACACATAGCACTTACACTCACCAGCATGGGAGTACCAACCTATTACCATCTGGGAAAGGCTCACAACACTTACATCAATGACCACGGGAGGACCAACCTACCACCATGTTGGAATGGCACAACACTTACATCAATGACCATGGGAGGACCAACCTACCACCATGTCGGAAAGGCCCAGCACGTACATCAAGGACCATGAGAGGACCAACCTACTATCATGTCGGAAAGGCTCTAACACTTATATCTCACCATGGGAGGACCAACCTACCACCATGTGAGAATGGCCCAGCCCTTACATCTCACCATAGGAGGACCAACCTACCACTATGTGAGAATGGCTCAGCCCTTACATCTTTCCATGGGAGGACCAACCTACCACCATGCAAGAATGGCTTGGCCCTTACATCTTTCCATGGGAGGACCAACCTACCACCATGCAAGAATGGCCTAGTGTGCATCTTTGTCTCCAGACTCATCACTTCCCTCTGGAAGGCATCTCGATCTGGTGTACACCAATTCTCCCTCTGAAGTATTCAAACTTCACCCTAGCAAGCGGCTTGGTCAACACATCGGCTATCTGCTCGTCAGTCGCAACATACAGGAGCTTCATATCTCCTCTCTGCACCATATCCCTGATATAGTGGAACTTGATCTCAATGTGCTTTGACCTGTCATGGAACACTGGGTTCTCTGATAACTTCACACAACTCTGGTTGTCGCAATATATACAAGTAGCACTCAAATGGAGATCAAACAAATTATACAGTACCTTCCTAAGCCATACTTCCTCACAACTAGCTGAATAAGTTGCGACATACTCTGCTTCAGTTGTACTTAGTGCCACACATGACTGCTTCCTACTAAACCAAGAGATCACACCTGATTGCATACTGAAGCATCACCCCGAAGTTCTCTTCCGATCAATGGCACTGCCTGCCCAATTTGAATCAACATAACCCCCCAGGTTAAAATTTTGATTTGCCTCATACTTGAGCCCATAATCCACTGTACCCTTCAGGTACCATAGAACATGCTTTCTAGCTATCAGGTGAACATGTCTCAGATCTGTCAGATACTGGCTCAAGGTGTTCACCGCAAAGCAAATGTCTGGTCTCATATTCATCAAGTACATTGTAACATCCCATATTTTCGTAAAAAATTAAAATTTTTGTAAATAGCAATAATTAGCTTAAATGGTGATAATTTTTATTTGAGGAGATTTATAATTGCTAGATGTAACAATGCTAACTAAACAACTATTGTACTCAACATAAATAAAATTTTGTTTATAACCAATGTGACAGTGACAAATTAATTTCATTCATAACAATCATAGTTAAATATATGAATAAATCAGACTTTGATGCAACCCTTTTTAATGCAATGATAAGTATAATTGATGTACTAATGAAATGCAAGGTTAGACTGTGATATGATGCTCTTTCCTTGAGATTATACTGAAAGTTTGCTTCTTTGTTGTCCAAGGGAGTCCTATGAGGGACCCCGAAGCTTACTTAGCTGTACGCTAAAACAGTGGACCTTTTCTATGTGAAGACGACAAGTAAGAAGTTTCATGATTGCAATAAATCCCAGTTCGTGTGAGTTCAATTTCATCGTTTGAAAAATAAAAATAGAAATGATTAAAGACTGTTGCATTTATAAAAGCATACATGTATAATTCATATTCTTACACTTTTTCTCTCAATAATTCGTCTTGTATTGTAGCAAGATCAACTCAAGTTAGCTGTATGAATAAGCATCTATTTAGCAGCGTCGTCACAATAGTCGTCTTCGTACTCAGCTAGTTCTGTCGTCGTCCTTTCATAAACTAAATTCTGTCATCATCATAGCTATCTTGTTGTCACCATTTAGCTGGTAGTACCATGATGGTACGGTACCATTTTTCCACATGAATAAAGTGGATAGGGGTTGGAGAAGATTATTACTCCCATTACTAAACTATATATTATAGCATGTATGTGCTTATGAACTTATACCACATTATTGATTAATTAAATAAGTTTTATGGTTCAAAGTTCATATTCACCACTAGAATTATTTAGGTCTTAAATATGTGATTGTGATCTTTCCCAAGACTATACCTTGATAACAATTAGATATATGAACAATGTAAACCATAGATTGACTATTGTACAAACCAGATTTGAGCTATTTAAATTCCAGTCTATATCGTGATAAAGTCTAGGTCTTAACATTATAGTGGTGCAACTATATTAATCCTTAGTTTGATATACACATTACAATATAGGTGTAACTATTACAATGGCATGCAATAAGAGAATCATATCGAAACTATAAGCTACGTTTGTCAACCTTGCAATATAGTGAATTCAATGGTAATAAAGCACAAGCGTTATAATGAAATATTATATCGAACTTTGCATAGATGTCTACTTACTATGGAAATTTTAAAGGGTTATAATACTATGACAAAGAAAGGTTTACAGTCCCGTCGAAACACTGACATGCAATTAATGTGAATGAATGACTGGTTGTTGGCTCATTTAACTTGGCGCCGGTCTCGAGCTGAGATAGAGATTGTCCAACGATCCTGCATTAAAACTTGGTACTGTCTCCCTGCTGAGTGGTAATCTCAGAGATCCACGTAGACGTGAATTCCTCCATGCTTGTTGTTGTGTAAGAATTATATGCCATGCGTTGATTGTGTCCACCATGTGCCATCATGGCTAAGTCGATCTGTAAAAATAGGTTGGGCATTAAATGTTTGACGTTGTTTATTTCAAAGCTATAATCGCTGGCAAGATGATAAACGTCGATTGTGATCATAAGGGCCGTTGGATGAAAACCCTAACATATACCATGTGTTGAGTTTATGAACTTGGAGAAAGTGGTTTCATTGTGTTATTTTCTTCATTGGAGGTGGCCGACAGGCTGCCAAGATTTTGGTAGGAAGTTTGCAAGGGTTTCAAACCCGAAACTAGTGAACCAGGTTGAGGTTGCAAGTCTTAAACCTGTGTAATGTCATTTTTTTGCTGAGATCTAAGTCTCTGGTTTGGATTAGTATTGAAATAGTGGTTGAAAGTTCTTGGTATCGTCCATAGAACCCATCTCATCATTTGTCTGAGAGCTTCAAGACTTGGCCAGGGTTTGCGAAGGTAAGGGATTCTTCTTGGTGAACTATTTCTTTGATGCATTTTCGTTTTCATTTTTAATGTAACATTTATCTAACTTAACTCCATCGTTTGTCAGCTGCAGGGTTTAAGGAAGCAAAAGAGTAACGTTTTTAGTAATGGTGTTAGCGTGCCTCAACACCGGTAAGCCTCAGTTCTTCCATAACCCTCATAGTTCTCTTGGATGGTGGTTGAAGTGGTTCTCAAGAATGAGTAACAGGATTAATAGGGCTCGTCATGTTCCCTATCAATGTTGATAGTTGAAGAAATCTTGAAAACGAGCTTGTGTCTTTTGTTTTCGTTTGACTAGTTTTTGGTTTCTATAAAGTGTAATTTTGTGAAACCGACTGGAGCTAAGAGTCGTCGATGTTCTGTGATAATGGGTTCTTTTAGAACTGTTGTAAACTTGGGATAAAACTTGATTTTAATTCTGTTTGCAATCTATGTTGAAAGTCTTCGTTATTAGAATCCACGATTTCAAAGGTTAAGTTTTGAAAAGAGCTGTGGGCTCAATCACTGTGTAAAAGATACTTCTTTCCTCGTAAAATAAATTTACATGCTAAATTATAATGGTTAAGTGTCTGTGTAATTCGACTTCATGCTGAAGGTTACTACAATGTCTTTCGAGCTAGATTAGGGTTTTGAAGATATCGTTGATGATAAGGGTTCTGTGTATAATTTAACTTCAACCTTAAGATGGAATGTATGCTAACTTTTCATATGAGTCCGTGTGGTTTGTCTTGATACTGTAGGTTAATAATATGGGTTCTTATTTTTCAATGTTTGAAATCTAAATAGAGAGAAATAAATACATGTTGATAATAGTAGTGTTTAGTAATTTCTTATCATTTGTTAAATTTATAGATAATACATCCTTACTATAGTAAGTGAAAGCAATGTGAGTGTATAGTGCAGAAAATCATGAAGACTGTGTAAATTACAATTCTGTCTATAATTTAATTTCTATGCATATAATGCCGATGAAGTAATTTCAATGAAACTGTATGTGAAAGAAATATATGAATATGAAATCTGTGTGAAAAACTATTGTTTTCCAGCTTATTATAAATAATGTTTTATTCAATGTTAGCAGTCTTAAAACAATATACAGTATCTAATTTATCTACCTTCTATGGACATAATTTATATGTAAAGCAGGATGATTGCACAGGAATTATTTGTTGACTGATTGTCATATAACTAAGAAATATTATATATACTAATTATTATACAGAACCTCCTACAATTATTTAACTTAGGAACAGAGAACTGATACATATAAGATTATTATCTATCTATCGAATTCAATGGTAAATTTTTCCTATCTTCTAATCTATTTTAATTTGCATATCTCTACTAGAGTACGATGCTGCCAAATAGCATGTGGAAAAATGGGGATATTGATTTATCAATTTAACATTAAACTTAAACATTCAGACATAAACATTTCTAGAATTAGAATTCTTTTCGAAAGCAAATAAACAGAATAATACTAGATAACAGAACATAATTATTTACTGAGAATAAGTTAGGAAATATTTTAAGAACCTGAGAATTATTTACTGAGAATAAGTTAGAAAATAACAAACAAATCAGGAAGATTGTTCCACCCAACCAAACTCCTGAAAACAGTCAAATACTGTCTTAGGACTCCCGAGCCTGTTTGCTAAACCACTAGAAGGAAGAAATTTCAGGAATTAGGACTTCTTCTTATTGTAGCAGTAATCTTCTAAATCTTCAATAGGTAGAAGTCCAAAAGACTTGATCCTACCACTCTGTTCTCTTCAATAATATGCAAAAACTCAGTTTTCAATCACCACTAACCTCCCTTATTTGAATCTCTCTTTAAATCACCTGATTTACAAGAGGAAAATATTCTGCAGAAATATTGATTAAGGGTTTCCTGCCCAATTCGAATTTGCCTTTATAGGCTGCCTAGGCCTTTTCAAATGTTACTGGGTCATTAAATGAGCTTCCTGCTTAGTCCCTCCACCTGGGGGATAATGCCCTATTTTAGGGGATGTTGTCCCATAACCAACAGTTAGTGGTGTGATGTAACTGCTGCCATGTTTCCCATATCTTCCAACAGCTTCCATTCCTCCTAGTGGGTCAGTGAACACTCATTCAACAACCCTCTTGAGTATTTGTCTCCTAATTAATTTATTTAAATAATAATATTCAGTAATTACATTCATCCATAATCAAAACTGATCATAATTACAGAACTTGTAATTAAATTTAACATAAGGTATTTTTGCAAATAAATAATAATGTTCAGAAATTTGGGTACGTGACATACACCCCCCCTTAAGTCTCAACATCGTCCTCGATGTTGGCTAGTCACTCCTTGAGTGTTCCTGAAAAAGAGTTGGGTATGCTGCCCGTATACTACTCTCCAACTCCCAGGTTTCCTCTTGTGGGCTAAGGTGCTTCCATTGCACCTTCACTTGCCCAATGCTGCAATTCCGGAGAATAGTTTCCCTCCTTCCGAGGATACAATCCGGTTCCACTGAAAAATATCCATCTTGTCCCACCTATACATCATTCTAGTTTAATACATGAGTAGTATCATGCACATATTTATTTAAAAATGATATATGAAAAACATTTTGTATTTTCAGGTTAGGTGGTAAGGCCAGTTGGTATGCCACTATTCCAACCTTAGATAATATTTCAAAAGGACCACAATACCTGGGTGCCAACTTGGCACATCTCCCCAATTTCAATGAACTCTTTTTCGGTCTTACCTTGAGAAATACATGTTCACCCACCTGGAACTCTTTATGAGTTCTTTTTGAATCTGCTTGACTTTTCTGCCTATCTTGGGCAGCTTTTAAATGTCCTTGCACCTGTTTCACAATTATTTCTAATTCTTGCAATAATTCAGGTCCTAAAACAACTCTATTGACTGGATCATTCCACGAAACAGGTGTATTACATTTTCTACCATAAAGAATTTCAAAAGGACTAAGTCTGGCTGAAGCATGATAATGATTATTATAAGCAAATTCTGCTAAGTGCAGATAATCTTCCCACTTACCAGGCTGATCCTTAACATACATTCTTAATAAATATTCTAACACTTGATTTACCTTTTTTGTCTCTCCATCCGTCTGTGGATGAAATGTTGTACTGAAATTTAGAGTTGTATTCAATCCTTTAAATAATGATCTCCAGAAGTTTCCTATAAACTTCGAGTCACGGTTTGAAATTATTACCTTTGGTATTCCGTGTAGTCTAAAAATTTGTTTCATAAAAATCTCTGTAATGTCTGGTGCTTTATGTGTGGTCTTCACTAGTATGAAATGTGCTTCCTTGCTGAGTTTGTCCACCACCACCATGATGGAATCATGTTGTTTTTTATTTTTAGGCAATCCAGTAATGAAATCTATGCTGACCACTTCCCATTTCCAGCTTGGTATTGGTAGTGGTTGCAACAATCTAGTAGGATGTTGATGTTCAACCTTCACTTTTTGACAGTCCAAGAATTTTGCGATGTATTCTGCTACTTCATCTTTCATTCTGGGCCAATAGTATTCTTTTCTCAGCATAGTGATGGTCTTTTGATATCTTGGATGACCAGAATAGTGACTTGTATGCATTTCATCTAATATTAGAAATTTTATTTGTGGTATATTTGGTACATACAATCTGTTTTTATACAGTAATAGACCATTTCCCTTACTTTCTGTAATCTGCCATACAATTTCAGAACTGTTATTGGCTCTCTTTTCCTTCAATTTTCTGTATTCTTCATCTGTTTCACCTTTTTCCAGAATCTGATTTTCCAAATAGGTTGAATAATTACTGATTGTTGAAATGAAATTTAGTTTTGCCTTGCGACTCAAGGCATCTGCAACTTTATTCTCCTTTCCTTTGATATGTTGAATTTCAAAATCATTCTCACTTAAGAATGTCAACCATCTAGCTTGTCTAGCGTTCAGGTTTGTCTAATCCAATAAATATTTTAGACCCATGTTATCTGTTAATAATGTAAACTTCCTGCCAATAAGGTGATGACACCATATTTTTAAGGCGTGAATAACTGCTAATAACTCTAAATCATATGTAGAGTAATTCTTTTCATGTACTTTCAACTTTCTAGATTCATATGCTATTGCATGCCCTTCCTGTGTCAAGACTCCACCGATTCCATCATTGCATGTGTCTGTACAAACTACAAAATCCTTGTTGGGGTCAGCTATCTTCAAGATATGTGCTATCGTCAATAGTTCCTTTAATTTTTTAAAACTCTCAGCACATTTCGGATCCCAAACAAATTTCTTCCCTTTCTTTTGCAAGGAAGTTATGGGGTTGGCAATTTTTGAGAAATTCTCTATAAACTTTCTGTAATACCCCGTAATGCCCATAAATGATCTTACATCCGACACATCTTTGGGAACTGACCAATCATCAATGGCCCTTATCTTGTCAGGGTCAACCGAGATTCCTTTTGCTGAAATTGTGTGTCTTAGATACTGAATTTTGTCTTTGTTAAAGTCACATTTACTAAATTTGGCATACAATTGATGATCTCTTAATACTTGTAAGATAATCCGTAAATGTTCATCATGCTCTTCTTTGCTTTTTGAGTACACTAAAATATCGTCTATAAACACAACAACAAACTTGTGTAAGTACTTATGCAAAATATTATTCATCAAACACATAAATACAGCCGGGGCATTAGTCAAGCCAAACGGCATGACTACGAACTCGTAATTTCCATACCGAGTTCGGAAAGCTGTCTTGAAAATATCTTCGTCTTTAACCCTTACTTGATGATACCCTGATCTTAGATCAATCTTCGAAAATACTGTTGCTCCACGTAGCTGATCAAACAGATCATCTATGCGGGGCAACGAGTATCTATTCTTGATCGTCATCTTATTAAGTTGGCGATAATCTATGCAAAGTCTTAATGTTCCATCTTTCTTTTTAACGAAGATGACATGTGCTCCCCAAGGAGACACACTTGGTCTAATATAATTCTTGTCAATAAGTTCCTTCAACTGAGATTTTAATTTGTTTAACTCCAGTATATTCATTCGGTACAGAGCTTTTGAATTTGATACAACTCCTGGTATTAACTCTATGGTAAAATCTAAATCTCTTTTGGGTGGTAATTTTGGAATCTCCTCAGGAAATACATCTTTAAAATCTTTTAGGAAAGGTATGTCCTCTAATTTCAATTTGTCCTCTTTATCCATAATCTCATCATTTATCACGTTTACTGCAAACATTTGGCATCCCTTCCTAACTGCTCTCTTAGCTTGCATGGCTACAATTTGTCGAAGGGTTATCTTCCTTGGAATGCCTTTTATTTCTATAGTTTTTCCTTCATCATTTAAGCATGTAAAACTTTTTCCGTAACAGTCTAGGATGACATGATGGGCTTCTAACCAGTCCATCCCAACTATAATATCATATGAACCTAAAGGTAAAATATTCAGCTTGATTTGTGTTTGCAAATGGTTCATGGATAAAACACAGTTCTATATAAAATCTGAAATTTTCCTCTTTGTTCCAGTTGCTAGTCTAACTAGCCATGATTTGCTAAACTTTTCAGTTTTCAGTTTAAGACTTTCTACAACATCTGGTGATATATAACTTAAACTGGCACCTGGGTCAATTAAAACAGTAATAGGATGGTCATGTATCATACCTTCAATCTCTACCATGGAGATTTGATGATCTGCTTTCCTGTTGTTAAGTGCTGCATTAATTCTTGGCATCTCCCTTGCTACATCTCCAACAGTAGGTTCAGTCTGAATAGAGTTGATGTTGTTTGCTTTCCACTTCTGTAAGGGACACTCTGATGTGTAATGAGGTCCTTGACATTCAAAACATTTAATATGTGTCTTTGGCTCACTGGTCTTGGTAGTATTAGATGCATTTTTCGCTGCTGTAGAATTCTGCTGTGAATTATTTCCTTGGGAATTTCGATTCTGAAAATTCTTCCTTTGGAATCCGAAATTCCCACTGAATCTGAAATTTTTCTTCTTCTGTTCAAAATTGTTGGGCTTATGGTTTTTCCAATTAGACATACCCTCTCTCTTCCGATTTGTATCATAACAGAAAACTGCCTTCCTCATAGTCTCCTCTAATGTTTTAGGACTATCATACTCAATTCTGTATTTAATGCTGAAAGGTAAACAACTTAAGTACCTTTAAATTTTTGGTTTTTCTTCTATAAAGTAGGGTACATATCTCAGTAAGTTCAGAAACTTACTGTTCAGTTCCTTCATGTTCATACCTCCCAACTTCAAATCGTAGAACTCTTTAGTTTTTTCTTCGTAGTACTGTTAAGATAGATACTTCTTTTTGAAATATCGTTTGAAAGCCCTCCAACTTACATCTTTATCCTTGATGCCCTTTACCATTTTGACATCCTGCCAGCAGATATCCGCTTTTCCGGTTAAGTTATATATGGCCATTTTTGCTTTTAAGAACTCTGAATAGTTGTAGATATGGAAGTATTTCTTCATCACTGACAGCCAAGCTTCAACTGTCTCGCCTTTCTCAATTTCTCCATTGAAATTTGGAGGTCTTATCTTCTTGAATTCTCTAGAAATCTGCTCATATTCCTTATGATTTTTTCTTTTTGGTTGGGACTCTTCTTCACTGCTGTCACTGGTATAATTATGTTTCTTTTTGCGTTCTGCAATAGCATCTCCGGATGAGGTTAAGCTATCCTTTACTTCACTGACTTTGATGTTCTGATTTTTATCAGCGTGAGGCATTTCTTCAACCTTGGAAGCATATTCATGGTTTCTTTCTTGTTCCTCTGTTTGGCTGTGTTCAAATAAAACTTGATTGAGTTGTTCTTGAGCTTGCAAAATCTTTTCATTATCTAGTTTCACAGATTTTATTTCTACCTTTAATTCTTGAAAGGCACGTAACAGTTCCGTTGAACTGTTGTTTAACTCCCTGTGACCTTCCTCTACAAAGAGTTGTCCCGAACTATGACTATTTGGATGAAATCTATCACTTAAATGTTCAGCCGAGTTCTCCATACTTGTAACTGAAAATAATTTTTGAAGATAACATAATAATAAAATTTTCAAGTTAGTATAAATTTTTGTTGTATATAAAAACTTCTACTGCGTATTTTGGACCTCATTCAGGCCTAGAGTTTGAATCTGTGCTCTGATACCACATGTAACATCCCATATTTTCGTAAAAATTTAAATTTTTTTTAAATAGCAATAATTAGATTAAATGGTGATAATTTATATCTGCGGAGATTTATAATTGCTAGATGTAACAACGCTAACTAAACAGCTGTTGTACTCAAGATAAATAAAATTCTGTTTATAACTAATGCGACAGTGACAAATTAATTTCATTCATAACAATCATAGTTAAATATATGAAAAAATCAAACATTGATGCAACCCTTTTTAATGCAATGATAAGTATAATTGATGTACTAATGAAATGCCAGGTTAGAATGTGATATGATGCTCTTTTCTTGAGATTATACTGACAGTTTGCTTCTTTGTTGTCCAAGGGAGTCCTATGAGTACCCCGAAACTTACTTAGTTGTACGCTAAAACATTGGACCTGTGCTATGTGCAGATGATAGGTAAGAAGTTTCATGATTACAATAAATCCCAATTCATGTGAGTTCAATTTCATCATTTGAAAAATAAAAATAGAAATGATTAAAGACTGTTGCATTTATAAAAGCATACAGGTACGATTCATATGCTTACACTTTTTCTCTCCATAATTCGTCTTGTATCGTAGTAAGATCAACTCAAGTTAGTTGTATGAATAAGCATCTATTTAGCAGCGTCGTCACTGTAGTCGTCTTTGTACTTAGCTGGTTTTGTTGTCGTCCTTTCATTAACTAAATTCTGTCGTCATCATAACTGTCTTGTTGTCACCATTTAGCTGGTAGTACCATGATGGTACAATACCATTGTTTCGCATGAATAAAGTGGATAGGGGTTGGAGAAGATTATTACTCCCATTACTAAACTATATATTATAGCATGTATGTGCTTATGAACTTATACCACATTATTGATTAATTAAATAAGTTTTATGGTTCAAAGTTCATATTCACCACTATAATTATTTAGGTCTTAAATATGCGATTGTGATCTTTCCCAAGACTAGACATTGATAACAATTAGATATATGAACAATGTAAACCATAGATTTACTATTGTACAAACCAGACTTGAGCTATTTAATTTCCAATCTATATCGTGATAAAGTCTAGTTCTTAAGATTATAGTGGTGCAACAATATTAATCCTTGGTTTGATATCAACATTAGAATATAGGTGTAACTATTACAATGGCATGCAAAAAGAGAATCATATCCAAACTATAATCTACGTTTGTCAACCTTGCCATATAATGAATTCAATGGTAATAAAGCACAAGCGTTATAATGAAATATTATATCGAACTTTGCATAGATGTCAACTTACTATGGAAATTTTAAAGGGTTATAATACTATGAAAAAGCAAGGTTTACAGTCTCGTCGAAACACTGACATGCAATTAATGTGAATGAATGGCAGGTTGTTGGCTCATTTAACTTGGCGCCGGTCTCGAGCTGAGATAGAGATTGTCCAACGATCCTGCATTAAAACTTGGTACTATCTCCCTGCTGAGTGGTAATCTCAGAGATCCACGTAGATGTGAATGCATCCATGCTTGTTGTTGTGTAAGAATTATATGCCATGCGTTGATTGTGTTTCTCCACCATGTGCCATCGTGGCTAAGTTGATTTGTAAAAATAGGCCGGGCATTAAATGTTTGACATTTTTTATTTCAAAGCTACAATCACTGGCAAGATGATAACCGTCGATTGTGATCATGAGGGCCGTTGGATGAAAACCCTAAAATATACTGTGTGTTGAGTTTATGAACTTGGAGAAAGTGGTTTCATTGTGTTATTGTTTTCATTGGAAGTGGTCGACAAGCTGCCGAGATTTTTGTAGGAAGTTTGCAAGGGTTTCAAACCTGAAACTAGTGAACCAGGTTGAGGTTGTAGGTCTTAAACCTGTGTAATGTCATTTTTTTGCTGAGATCTAAGTCTCTGGTTCGGAGTAGTATTGAAATAATGGTTGAAATTTCTTGGTATCGTCCACAACACCCATCTCGTCGTTTGTCTAAGAGCTTCAAGACTTGGCCAGGGTTTGCGAAGGTAAGCGATTCTTCTTGGTGAACTATTTCTTTGATGCATTTTCGTTTTCAGTTTTAATGTAACATTTATCTAACTTAACTCCATCGTTTGTTAGCTATAGGGTTTGACGAAGCAAAAGAGTAACGTTTTTGGTAATGGTGTTAGCGTGCCTCAACACCGATAAGCCTCGGGTCTTCCATAACCCTCATAGTTCTCTTGGACGGTGGTTGAAGTGGTTCTTAAGAATGAGTAACAGGCTTAACAGGGCTTGTCGTGTTCCCTATCGATGTTGATAGTTGAAGAAATCTCGAAAACAAGGTTGCGTCTTTTGTTTTCGTTTGACTAGTTTTTGGTTTATATAAAGTGTAATTTTGTGAAATCGACTGGAGCTAAGACTCGTCGATGTTCTGTGATAATGGGTTCTTTTAGACCTGTTGTAAACTTGGGATAAACCTTGATTTTAATTATGTTTGCAATCTATGTTGAAAGTCTTCGTTCTGAGAATCCACGCTTTCAAAGGTTAAGTTTTGAAACGAGTCGTGGGCTCAATCACTGTGTAAAAGATACTTCTTTCCTTGGAAAATAAATTTACATGCTAAATTATAATGGTTAAGTGTCAATGTAATTCGACTTCATGCTGAAGGTTACTACAATATCTTTCGACCTAGATTAGGGTTTTGAAGATATCGTTGATGATAAGGGTTCTGTGTATAATTTAACTTCAACCTTAAGATGGAATGTATGCTAACTTTTCGTATGAGTTTGTGTGGTTTGTCTTGATATTGTAGGTTGATAATATGGGTTCTTATTTTTCAATGTTTGAAATCTAAATAGAGAGAAATAAATACATGTTGATAATAGTAGTGTTTAGTAATTTCTTATAATTTGTTAAATTTATATATAATACATCCTTACTATAGTAAGTGAAAGCAATGTGAGTGTATAGTGCAGAAAATCGTGAAGACTGTGTAAATTACAATTATGTCTATAATTTAATTTCTATGCATATAATGCTGATGAAGTAATTTCAATGAAATTGTATGTGAAAGAAATATATGAATATGAAATCTGTGTGAAAAACTATTGTTTTCCAGCTTATTATAAAGAATGTTTTATTCAATGTTAGCAATCTTAAAACAATATACAGTATGTAATTTATCTACCTTCTATGGACATAATTTATATGTAAAGTAGGATGATTGCACATGAATTATTTATTGACTGATTGTCATATAACTAAGAAATATTATATATACTAATTATTATACAGAACCTCCTACAATTATTTAACTTAGGAACAGATAACTGATACATATAAGATTATTATCTATCTATCGAATTCAATGTCAAATTTTGCCTATCTTCTAATCTATTTTAATTTGCATATCTCTACTAGAGTACGATGCTGCCAAATAGCATGTGGAAAAATGGGGATATTGATTTATCAATTTAACATTAAACTTAAACATTTAGACTTAAACATTTCCAGAATTAGAATTATTTTCGAAAGCAAATAAACAGAATAATACTAGATAATAGAACATAATTATTTACTGAGAATAAGTTAGGAAATATTTTAAGAACCTGAGAAACTCTGTAGGGAAACAAACAACTCAGGAAGACTGTTCCTCCCAACCAAACTCCTGAGAAAAGTCAAATACTGTCTTAGGACCCTCAAGCCTGTTCGCTGAACCACCAGAAGGAAGAAACTTCAGGAATTAGGACTTCTTCTTATTGTAGCAGTAATCTTATAAATCTTCAATAGGTAGCAGTCCAAAAGACTTGCTCCTACCACTCTGTTCTCTTCAATAATATGCAAAAGCTCAGTTTTCAATCACCACTAACCTCCCTTATTCGAATCTCTCTTGAAATCACCTGATTTACAAGAGGAAAATATTCTGCAGAAATATTGATTAAGGGCTACTTGCCCAATTCGAATTTTCCTTTATAGGTTGCCTAGGCCTTTTAAAATGTTATTGGGTCATTAAATGAGCTGCCTGCTCACTCCCTCCACCTGGGGGATAATGCCCTATTTTAGGGGAAGTTGTCCCATAACCAACAATTAGTGGTGTGATGTAACTGCTGCCATGTGTCCCATATCTTCCAACAGCTTCCATTTCTCCTAGTGGGTCAATGAACACTCATTCAACAATCCTCTTGAGTGTTTGTCTCCTAATTAATTTATTTAAATAATAATATTCTGTAATTACATTCATCCATGATCACAACTGATCATAATTATAAAAATTGTAATTAAATTTAACATAAGGTATTTTTGCAAATAAATAATAATGTTGAGAAATTTGGGTAGGTGACATACGTCAAGGACCCAATCATCTGACGATACATCATAGCATCAACCAGCTCGAAAGAAGCATCACAAAGAAGCTTCAGGTTCGATGCCATAGGTGTGGCCATGGCCTTGGATTCCATCATCCCAAAACTCTTCAGGATCTTTACTGCATACTTCCCTTGTCCAAGGAAGATTCCATCTGCACTTTGCCACACCTCCATACCAAGAACGTAGTGCATCATACCCAATTCCTTCATCTCAAACTCGGCATCTAGCTTCCTCTTTGTGTAAGCAATCAGTTTATCCTCACCTGTCAGAAACAGGTCATCCACATACAATAGTAGTATCACTGAATTTCCCTCTTCAACCATGTAGTAAAGGTTGGAATCCGCTTTACTCTTGGTAAAGCCCAAACTGGATAGGAAGCCATCTATCCTTCTATACAAGGTCCTGGGTGCCTATTTCAAACCATACAGATCTTTCTCCAGTTTGCACACATGTGTTCCTCTATCATGTGTCTCAAACCCGGGTGGATGCTGCACATACACTTCCTCTTCAACTACACCATTCAAGAAGGTTGTCTTAACATCCATCTGGTGCACCTTCCATTTCATCACTGCAGCCAGAGCAGGTACTGATCTAATGCAAGTGTATCTAGCCACAGGAGCGAAAGTCTCTTCATAATCAATTCCTTCTTTCTGGGAGAAGCCACGAGATACAAACCTAGCTTTGTATTTCTCGATGCTGCCATCTGCAGCATGCTTGACCTTATAGATCCATTTGGAAGTTACCACAAACTTCTCATCTGGTCTTGGGACCACATCCCAAACATCATTCTTCATAATAGATTGGTATTCTTCAATCATAGCATCCTTCCATTCTTTCTTTTCTGCAGCTTCTTCATAACTAGAAGGTTCTTTATCCATGATGTCACAAAGTAAAGCAACATAACTAGTATGTGACCTTGTCCTTTTCCTTTCTCTGTGTTCTTCTTCTGGAATGCCAAATCTCTCTACATCTTGGATGAGCTCTCTAGCCCATGTTGGTTTCCTCTTGTGAGGATTCTTCTCACGAGGTGGATCCACAGGTTCTTGTGGATCTTCCACTTCTCGATCTTCTTCAGGAACTGCTTCATTCATTGTGGTGTCTTGAGTTCTGGATATTATGGGTTCTTCATTGCCTTCAACAGGTGTCTTTCTCGATTTGTGGTAAGCTAAACTTTCATCAAATGTTACATCTCTATTGATGTCGATCTTCTTGAATCCAGGGAAGTAGATTCTATAAGCTTTAGAGATTTCACTATAACCCACGAGTATACCCTTCTTTCCTGAAGGATCCAACTTTGACCTTTTCTCTTTTGGGATGTGAGTGTATATTGGACAACCAAATATTTTGAGATGGCTCACTTCTGGTTTCTTACCAGTAAACACTTCTTATGGTGTTTGTTAGGAACCCATGTCTTTACTTTGTTAGTATATTGTTGTTTGACACATATGCTTTGTAAGTCGTCTCATAGTATTTGTTGATCCATAGATTGTGTTATTGTTGTTGGCGCATATGCTTTGTAAGTCTCCCATAGTTTTGTTGATCCATAGTTTGTATTGGCCCATGGTTTTGACTCATAGTATTGGCACCTAGACTTAGCCCATGGTTTGTATTGACACATAGTATTGAACCATGGTATTGGCGCCTATACTTAGTATATAAGTGTGTGTTGAGGCCTATGAAGGCACCGTGAAGTTATTTGTATTGAGCTTGCTTAAAGGAGGTTTCCCCCTCGAAGTGGCCCGTGATCAATATAAAAATGATTCTGAGTTCTATTATTTTTTATATCTTGTGTATTTACATTAATTAATTATTGCAGGTTCTTCACATCTGGTATCAGAGGACTTTCTTGGGCTCGTTGGGTGGAATTTCTGCCAATTTTTTTTTTCCGCATCTGTTGCAAGTTCGAATCTGGGGATAACCCTTATCCGCTTAACTGTGGGAAGTTTTTGGGCATAATCCCTAAAATGCATTGTGAGGAGTACTAAAGGAACCCCAAAGTAGCTGGCCCATTGAGAGGACCTGCCAGCGAAAAGGGAAACGACCCCTACCTGATTGACTAGTTCCCACCCGTGAGGTAAACCAAGAGCTATCATTTGTGGCAAAGTGGTTATCAGTTTTACCTAAGCCATGGAGTGAGGGGTACTGCCCCAATATGCAAGCCGTGAGACAGCATTGGTGGCCAAGTGAATCCCCTGAACCGATAGGAAGCCGCACATACATGGGGTCCATATTTATTTTCGGCTGAACTATTGCCGATCACTTCCACTCCAGATCCAGCCGTTTCAAATCTATTCTGAAAGTCATTCCAGATCCAGTCGCCATTTCATATCCAGCCGTTTTCGATCCCTTTCACACCGTTGCAGATCCATCTATTGCGGATCCCTTCCACGCCGCTGTTGCCAATCCATTTCTGAAAAAAAATAAAAATAAATAAATCTGTTTTTCGGCCATATCTCCCTTGTTTCAACTCTGTTTTCCCCGAAACTTTACTGACATCCCTGCAATCCCATTCTGCATATTTCATTCCTCAAGACCCTATCCCAAATTCCACTTTCCAAGAACAGAAATCCCACATTTGTCTATTTTTAGGGTTTGCCATAACTCCTTCAATTTTCACCCAAACGCTTTCAAATTTTGCCACTATGTTCCTTTCCTAATTCTGTTTCTTTGTCCCTCTCTACCAAATTTTCTCATTCTTTCACCCCGCTTCTGAAATCCCCATTTTTTTCTTCCGTGTCCATCAAAAAGTGTCCAAAACCTAGTCAAACCCCAATTACCCATCCGAGTTTTTCCCAAATCCAAATCTTCCTTTACTAAATAAGCTTTTGTTTGTGTTTTTCTATCAATTTCCAAAAAAAAAAAAAACTCTTGGTTGTTGTTGTCACCCGTGCAGGAGCAAAAACTATGGAGGAAGCACTTGCAGCCATCCAAACCAAACTCCAAGATCTAGATGAAAAATTTCTCAGCCTCCATCTTCAGCATTCATCCATGAACAATAACCGACAGCCAGAATCTTTTGCAGCCACCAGGTTCTCTTCTTCCAGCAATTTTCGTGGGCCAAAGCTTAATTTTCCTCGCTTCAATGGTACTGATCCGACTAGATGGATATACCGAGCAGAACAATATTTCAGTATGCATAATACTTTTGATGTCCAGAAAGTTCCACTTGCATCCTTTGATTTGGAACAAGAAGCCCTTCAATGGTACCGTTGGTACAACAAAGCTCATCCCAAGCCAAACTGGACAGATTTTTGCCAACTCCTTTTACCACGATTTGGTCCTAGTGCTTTTGATGACTTCACAGGAGCACTCACTAAACTTCATCAAATTGGCACAGTGAGAGAGTATCAGACAGAATTTGAGAAACTGTCCAATCACACAGAAGGATTGTCTGATCAATTCTACAGGAGTTGTGTTTTATCAGTGGTCTCAAGGATGAAATCTACTCAAAGGTCAAAATGTTCTGTCCCAACACAATGACGGAAGTCCTAGGGTTGGCTAAGTTGGTAGAGTACAAGATCGCAGCTCAACAACACTCCAAAACCACCTTTGTTCCCTTCAGAAATATGGGTTCTCAATGACCTCCCATCACGCCTGCTCCTCAACCAACTCCTATCAAGCATTTGTCTGAAACAGAGATGCAGGCACGCCGAGAAAAAGCGCTTTGTTATAATTATGATGAGAAATTCACTCGGGGACACAGATGTGTTCAACAAAAGCTCTATCTCTTGGATGTGGATTCTCCTCCTGCCTCAGAACTTGGTGAAGAAGCTATAGATACACTAGATGATCAGGTCGACATTCAACACCCACCTGTTGACACCCCATCTTAGGATGACCCACCTGAGATCTCTCTCCATGCTGTAACCAGTGTCACCACCCCATAAACAATGCAGGCCAGGGGATACTTCAAGAAGCTCCCTCTTACCATACTCATTGATTATGGTAGCACTCATAACTTCATTGACCCTCGGATTGCCAAACAGGTTGATTGTTTTGTCCATCCTTGCTCCAACTTTGAATTCATGGTTGCCAATGGGGGCACCTTACCTTGAAAGGGGAAGTGTCACAATGTGTGTATCTCTATGGAAGATTATGACCTACTCTCTGACATGTTTTCCTTGTCCTTAGGCGGATGTGATGTGGTTTTGGGCGTTCAATGGTTACGCACACTTGGCCCCATCTTATGGGATTTTGTTGAACTTTGGATGCAGTTTTCAGTCAATGGGACACAACACAAATTTATGGGCTTATAACCAGGGTCTCTTTGCATCATCAGTTCACATCGCCTGGAAAAGATCCTTAAGAAGAATTCACATGGTGTCGTTGTGCATCTCCATTCCCTTCAGATGCACCCACCAAAGATCTCCACTACTTCCTTGAATAGATATGCATGTGTCTTTGTTGCACCAGTGGGATTCCCGCCTTCACGAGACCTTTCCAGTAAGCACTTCGCCGCATCTACATCTCAACAAGACATGATGGCTATTTTGCATACAATACAGAAGTGGCAGCCATCCCTATTGGGGAATTATTTCTGCATCAAGACTGATCTCCAGAGTCTGGAAACTTTCCTGGAACAACTGGTCTCCTCCCCAGCACACCTGAAATGGGTTATCCAACTCATGGGTTATGACTATGCGACCACTTAATAGAAGGGTAAGGACAATATGGTGGAAGATGCTCCTCGCACATTTGATGACCCAGTTTCTCTTACAGCTATTTCTCTGCTTGTTCCAAATTGGTTGCAATCTGTTCAACGGGGCTATCTCTTCTAAGAACTCCATGCTTCTTCATCAGTGCGACACTCCGGGTTCCTCAAAACGTATGACCGGGAACAATGTAACTTCTTTTGGAAGGGACTCAAAATCACAATTCAATGGATGGTGTTTGACTGTGATACTTTCCAGGTCAACAAGGGTGAAATGACCCTCCTTTCGGGACTGCTCGAACCCTTGCCCATCCCTCCATAGATTTGGACAACTATTTCTATGGATTTCCCAGAAGCACTCCAGTGGTATATTGCCATATCTCAAAGGACACCATATGAAGCAGTCTCTAGACATGCACCACCAGTTCTTCTTCCATACACCTTCAGCAGCTCCCCAGTTCAGGAAATTGACTCAATTCTTCGAAACCATGATCAACTTCTTCTCATTCTGCAGGACAATCTTCACATGGAAAGAATTCGACTGAAACAACAAGATGATCAACACCGTTCTGAGTGCACTTTTCACATTGATGATATGGTTCTTCTTCATCTACAGCCTTCCACGCAATCCTCCCTGAAAATCCAGAGGTGCCAGTGGCTTGGAATGCAACCCGAGGATCCTACAGGGGACCCACTCCTTCAGATTCTGCATCAATTTCCACATCTAAAGCTTTGAGGACAAAGCTTTTTCTAAGGGAGAGGGGATGTTAGGAAACCATGTCTTTACTTTGTTAGTATAATGTTGTTGGATGCATATGCTTTGTAAGTCATCCCGTAGTGTTTGTTGATCCATATTTTGTGTTATTGTTGTTGGCGCATATGCTTTGTAAGTCGCCCATAGTTTTGTTGATCCATAGTTTGTATTGGCCCATGGTTTTGACTCATAGTATTGGCACCTAGACTTAGCCCATGGTTTGTATTGACACATAGTATTGACCCATGGTATTGGCGCCTAGACTTAGTATATAAGTGTGTGTTGAGGCCTATGAAGGCACCATGAAGTTATTTGTATTGAGCTTGCTCAAAGGAGGTTGCCCCCTCGAAGTGGCCCGTGATCAATATAAAAGTGATTATGAGTTCTATTATTTATGATATCTTGTGTATTTGCATTAATTAATTATTGCAGGTTCTTCACAGTGTTTTGTTGTCAAGTATCTTATGGGGTGTTCTGTTCTGCACATATACATCTGTCCTTGCTACTTCAGCCCATAAGTGCATAGGTAAGTCTTGGTCATGAAGCATTTCCCTTGCTCCTCCCATGATTATTCTATTCTTCCTTTCGGCAACCCCATTCTGCTATGGATTGTAACGAGTAGTCAATTCCCTCTTAATCCTTGAATCACTACATAACTTCTTGAAGTCTCCTGAAGTAAATTCTCTACCATTGTCAGATCTGAAGATCTTGATCTTCAAGTCATTTTGGTTTTCTATCAAGGCTTTGAATTCCTTGAAATTGTTAAACACTTCATCTTTGTTTTTCAAGAAGTAGATCCAAGTCTTCCTAGAGAAATCATCAATAAAGGAGACACAGTGTACATACCCACTCAGAGAACTGGATGACATGGGACAACATACATCAGAGTGGATAATATCCAAGATTCCTTTTGCCTTGCTTTCACTGCTTGGAAATGTCTTCTTTGTATTCTTTCCCTTTGCACAACCTTTGCAAATGCCTTCATGCTTTGTATGGATTTCAGGAAGACCTTCTACCGCTTTGCTTGCAATTGGTAATGCTCTGTAATGCATGTGTGCAAGCCTTCTATGCCAAAGTTCACTTGGCTCTACTGAATCATGGTCCATGGCTTGTTCTAGATGGCCCTTCAATTTGTACAATCCTCCCTCTTGCTCTCCAATCATAACTGCATCATCTATAGTCTTACCCTTAGGCCACATTAGAAATTGGCCATCTATAAATGCAACCCTCATGCCTTTTGCATTCAGTGCAGAGATTGAGAGTAGATTCTTCTTGAGTCCTGAAACAAAGAGTACATCTTTCATATTCATAGACTTTCCAGAGTCTAGTTTATAGGAGGCTTCACCACTCCCTTTTATGGGATACTGGTAGTCATCTCCAAGCTTCACCTTGTGGGGTGAATCATGTTCAGATAGATTCACAGAGGATTCTTTGAATCCTGTCATACGTTTAGAAGCTCCACTATCTATGAGCCAAACATTACTTCCATAAGTAATGGTTTCAGTGAGAGCAGAAATCAAAACATATTCTTCATCACTTGAAGAATCTTCACTATCTTCTCTAGCCCTCTTCCTGGGAGGTTCATCATCCTCTGTAGCATGAGCATGATGTATTCTTTTGAAGTTCTTCTTCTTGTGAGGACCCTCTTTCTTATTCTTAGGAAAATATATGGCATAGTGTCCCTTATCATCACATGTATAGCAACGGACATGGGTCATGTCCCTTCGATGTCTGAGACTACTTCTTTGATTCTGATATTTTCCTTTCTTGCCATGATGGTGAGCTTTCTTGTCACCATGCCTTTTGGAGTAAGCTATGAGTGCTTGGTCTTCACTCCCCATATTCTCTTCTCTAGCTACAATTCGAGCTTCTTCATGTGAGCATTCTTCCCACAGTCTAGTAAAAGAGATAAGTTCCTTTCTGGCACAAATTCCTTGGATGAAGGAATCCCATGACCTAGGGAGGCCATTAAGAGTGGTCATCACCACTTCTCCATTTTTTACAACTTCACCCATAGCTTCAAGTTGTTCTTTTATCTGGGAAACCCTTGAGAAATATTACTGCATAGTCTCTGCATTCTGGATCTTGATATTCTTCAATTGATTCCTCAGGGTCATCTTCCGATTTATGTTCTTGCCTTTAAATAATTTGGTCAAGGAATCAAACATCTCTTTTGGTGTCTTTAGGGATGACACATGGGGAATGAAATGATCTTTAATAGAATCAGCAATGATCCTCTTTGCCTTAACCAAATTCCTCTTGTGAAGAGCCTTAGCCTCTTCTCCCTATGGGACAGGGACCTCTTCACTTATGTAAGTATCCAACTCATTTTATTCAAGGATTAACCCAATCCTATACTTCCATGCTCGGAAGTTATCAGCTCCTTCAAGCTTATCCTCAAGCTTGGTGTGGTGAGACATCTTTAAAGAGTACTTCAAATGGAAATAGAAAAGATTTAGTTCTTACCACTTATTTGCTGAAACCTGGATCTGGTGCTGGATTAGGGTTTGAGTTTCCTGGAGATCTACCCAACCAAAAATCTTGATTCAAATCTCTAAGCTTCTGATTTTCCAATGAGCTTCCAGCCATGTCTTCAGATTTCAAAAATTCCTATTTTTGAGGAAACCCTAATTTTTAGGGCCAAAACTAAAAGTGTTCATAATTGAATTCTGATTGGATAGATAGATTCACCTTGCTGAGGAGAGTCAATCCATCATACTTCTTTTCCAAAATCTATGGAGAGAAACCCAAAAACAAGAAGCCCTAGCTTCCGCAACTGCACAATGTCTTCTTCTCAAGTTAACTCTAATACCATATTATATTTTTAGCAGTAATTCAATAAGCTATAGGATCTTTACTAAGAGAATAACATGTACAGTATATCAATGCATAACAATCATATCAAGCATGCCAAGCATCTCAAGAATCAAAAGCATGAGACAATGGACACACAGAGTTTCTGTGGGGAAAACCCTAAGGTGAAAAACCCCACAACTTCCTCATAGATAGATAGAGCAATGGCTCAACCAAAGTACAACCAAATACAATAGATAGTCTCCTACTATGCAGTTGATCCTCCTCCTCCAATGTGCGCCACTTTCCGAGTGAGAGAAGAGTGAGATATGAGATGATCAAAATAGAGAATCTTGACTCTCTATTTATACTTGTCCTGACCTTCCTAATTACTTATGGGGCCAACTTGTCTAACTCAGCCTAATAACCCCAGTTACATATATTTCGGGCCGACACCCACATCAGGTAGTCTAATAACCCATTGGCAAGTTAATCCACATGCGACACTTATCAATACAAATGACGACACTTCCTTATAGAGGAATAACACATCTCTTATAAGGGTACAATAAATATATATATGAAATACATTCTGAAGTTACATATACATCAACATTATCATCGCGCAGGACTGGCTCAAGTTGTTGGTGCCATCTGGATTGCTTAATCTCCTACGTATCCCACATTTTGACCGAAGTCCTGAGCTTACTACGGTGGTGTGCACTTTACTGTTGTGCACGCACCAGGGATATCTGTGGCTCAACTGCAAGATCGATATAAATATTGACCTCATCTACTGAATCACCCATCTCAACAAGCGAGGTGATGATCCCGTAGCGGAGTTTGTGGGAAAGACGAAGGATAAAGAGCTCGCCAAGCGGATGAAGGAGGAGTATAAGTTAGTAAAGGGGAGCCGAGGTTACATCACATCTGGAATTGATGACCTAGATACATGGTTAACTGAATAGTTACTAGTAGGTAAAGTCTTCAGGAAGTGCAGACCAAAGGAGGTGTTGGCCGCAACAGTTCTCCTAGATGCGAAGGCCAAGGATGGAACACCATACAATTAGGCAAGTTATTTATTGAATGAGTTCTTGGATGATATCTGCGAGACTCAGGAGACTGGAATCCCTTTTCACTACTATTGGATGCTTTTGTTAACTAATTTTATAGGATGGAAGGAGCCATTGTACCAACAAAACCTCCTAGTAATGTTAGGATATTTTCGAGCGGAAATATGCCAACATGTGGGAAAATGCGAGGCCTGAGAGGTAGCACGTAAACAATGAGCAGTTATTTACCTACTTCGGGCAGTTGTGTGATGTGATACAATGCACTCCACGTATCTCAAAGGATATGACAACCACGTACATCCAAAGGCTGGTATGCAAGGCTGACTTGCATTTTATCTATATTCAGCCACAGGATGAGAGGTATATTTGAGAGTGTTTCCCAAGGAAATATTAGCTTGATGCGTAGAAGATCGAGCTAATTATGGAAGATTGGCCACTAGAGTGAAAGGTTGATGCACTAGTGGTAATCCAAACCACATCAGAGGAAAGAAAAGATGAAGATCCACCGGATGAAGAGGAAACAGGCCAAGAAGAGGCACAAAAAGGCACTACTGAGGTACCAGTAGGGGAAAAGAGAAAGGACCCTGGAAGTTCAGCAAAAGAAAAAGGGCCCAGGAAGAAACATAAGCTGACCAAAAATCCGCTAGAGGCACAGCTACATGAAAACGACTACGACTGCATTACACTGCGCGTGAGAGAGCATTTAGAGGAGGTGCTCTCTCTAAAAGACAACAAGAACGAGGAAACTCAAGCGCAAATAAACCAGAACCTTGCAGAACTTAAGAGCATGGTTGAGAAGATTGAACAAGTCCAGAAGGACTTGGTTCGAGAGTCTGACTCAGAAGGCAAGTCAGGTGAGTCAAGTCAAAGAAAGAGAAGGTCACCTGCCTTGACAACGAAACCTCGCTTAGTGCGAATGCAGCCGATTAACATCATATTCCCAAATGATGAGTTAACCGAAGGAGCGAAGAGGTTGGAGCACCTCGATATTAACGTTGGTATGATACCTCTTGAGGGGTTGCACAATCTGCATTTTCAGGTTGTAAAAGAGATCGTAGATAGAGACATAGTCTCTTACAATCAAAATATGCATCTAGAAGAGAGATACAAGGAGTTGACAGAGGTATATGCACTTGCTCGTGCGCATGAGAAGCAAAGAAGGCTGGAAGAAACTGTTGCTATGGTATGTGCATAGATACTAGAATGTGAAGAGAAACTGGAGATAGAAGATACCATAATTAAGATCGACACAGTGGTAAGCAATATTAAAGAGGGGATGGAAAATATGGAGATCTCCCACAAGGAAAAGGTTGCTGGCATGGAATCTCAGAACCCTACAGGTATGGTAGAGGCAAGAGCTGCAGCACTAAGGGCTTCAACAGAGAACATATCTATAGAAATAGTGAAGTGCCAATACCTACTGGAGAAAGCTACTAAGGTATGGACTACGCTGCAAGAGGATCTTGAGCTACAACAAATCCAAGATGACTTACAGCAATGACAGATAGAGCTGGAGTCTGTGAACGCAACCATGAAAACCTTGAGGCCCAAAGAGAAAATCCAGAAGTTTATAGAAGTCAAGGACTTGCAGAGAGAGCTGAAAGTTCTGAGGGAGAAGGAGGTTGATACCTTAGCGAGGTTACAACCCATTCAATAAGAAGCGCTCGCTCTATCAGAGGAAATCGAAGAAAATTTACAAGAACTCCGTACCACAGAGCATACGGTAAAGGAGAATTCCCAAGAATTTGTCTCACAGGAGATGTTAGAAACTATCAAGGATTTTGAGGAAGACGCAAAGGAGACAGTTGCAAGGCTAAGCACAACTTATTAGGAGTTCATTGCGAAGTTAAACATCCAAGAGGATGTGCAGCCAAAGGATCCTACTGAGAGTGGCTTGGGGACGAGCCACATGTGAGTGTTAGGGGCATGTTGGGCATGGCCCAAGTGGAACGATTTTGTGGAGCGAATTTCTAGCACAACAACTATTTTTTGCAAGAAGTACAAGTGAAGCGAGGTCCATCATCGACCTATTTTGGGTAAATGACTCTACAAATACAGGGAGAAGGGTAAGGAGTGGTGTGGAGTTTGAGGAAAGGGACCTATTTCCTTAGTTAAAATAGAATACTAAGGACGACTAGGACAGCTAAAACAAAACGACGTACCAACATCAACAGAAGAAGCAGAGCGGTGGAAAGGGATATGTCATTAGGCAGTCAAAGGTGCATAGTCAAAGCTGTGGCTGTCAAAAGAGCATCAGAGCCAGAGGTGACGCAGAAAGGTGGCCGAAGTCAAGTGAAGTAGCTGTCGAGTATGACAAGCCTGGTTATCGAGGTAACCGTGCCATTTTGGGGTTTTTTGGGTACTATAGGGATTTTTGGCCCACAATGATTGTAAAGATGTGACCCTCGGGCATGATCTATAAAAAGGGAAATTTTGTAATGGGAGGGTTGGTCTTTTTGGGGATTTGATGAAAGACTAACTATTGTAAGAGCAAAAGAGAGGAAGAGGCTCTGCAGCTGTGTGCGCAGATACCCAATTGTAGAGAGAAGAGTCTGCACCTGTGTGCGCAGACTAGAATGGTTGACCCTCCCCATTAATATAAACAATAGTTCCCATGGACGTAGTGTTAGTTTTTCATCATTTAATTCACTATGATCTAGGATCTTAATTGAGAGAACAACATGTACAACATATCAAACACAAGAGACAAGAGACACAAAGCATTTCAACGGGGAAAACCAAGAAGGTGAAAAACCCCGCAACTTCCTCAGAGATAGAATGAGCACCAATACAAAAATCACAAAGATCAAACCCCAAAACAAGATCTAGTCTCCTAGCAGCTACTCCTCCTCCACTTGTGTGCACTCTTCCTCTCTCTCACTAATGCGAAGGGAGTGAGTGAGTGAATGGATAGAATGAGAGAGTTACACTCTCTACTTATACAATGACTTGAATTGTCTTTTACGCTAATTAAGCCGACCTCCCTTAGGAGAGTCTAATAACCCATTACCACTTGTCACTGGGCTGACCCCACTAGGGTGGTATAATAACCCTTTTACCCACACTGGGCCGACCCCTCTAAGGTGGTCTAATAACCCATCAAATATAAGTTACAAAACTTACAATATAACTTGCGACACTTGCAAATACAAATGATGACACTTCAAACCGGAGGAATAATACATCTCCGCTGGGGATACAATAAAGTACAAATGTAATACATACAATATACAAGTGAATATCTTCCGAAGTGACAAATACATCAACACTCCCTCTTAAATAGGAAGGTATTCTCTTGACACAATTCATCAATACATATAGGCACAAGTCTTCAATACTAGAGTTGGATCATCGTCACTAGATCACGGAGCATCATCGTCACTGCTGCTGTACTCATCATCTCGATCACTGGTGCTATCTCTCAATTCTTCTTGTCATAGGAATTTCTATAGAGCCAACCCTTTTTCATGTTGGATGTAGGCCTAGCCTCCTTTAGGTATTCATTGTCTCTGCGAGCGACCATCCGATGGAATCTCAGGACTGATTACGTGCATCAACAAAACCTAGCAAGAGCATCCCAAGACTGATTATGAGCTTACTACTCAACATATAGGATCTCCCACGGAACTATTAGATGTGACCTCACAAAACATAGGAAGAGCATCCTAGGACTGATTACATGCCCAGCACAACTTGCAAGATCTCCCAGGGTGAAATTACATGCCACAGACAAAACCTCGAAAGAGCATTTTCCAGATCTCCTAGAGAGCTATTATATGCCATAGGAAAAACCTAGAATGAGTATCTGCAAATCTCATAGGGCACTATTATATGTCCCTCTAAGAAAAACCTTGTAAGAGCATTTTCTAGATATCCCAGGGAGCTATTATATGCCATAGGAAAAACCTAGCAAGAGTATCTGCAAATCTCCTAGGGTCCTATTATATGCTTATCGCACAACCTATCCACAGCCATGGAGTATCATCCTAACACTCATGATCCTCCTGATCATCCTCGCACGGAGCATCATCCTGATGATCATGATCATCCTGATCATCATCATACAATGCATCATCCTGATGCACATCATCATCACATGATCCTCCTGATCATCGTCATCTGGAGCATCGTTCTGGTGCTCATCACACATGATCATCCTGATCATCATCTGGAGCATCGTCCTAATGCATATCATCATTGCATGATCATCCTGATCATCATCATATATAGCATCATCTTGATGCATATCATAATCTCATGATCATACTGATCATCATCATATATAGCATCATCCTAATGCATATCATCTGGAGCATCGTCCTGATGCTCATCACACAACACTTACATCCACAGCCATGGGAAGGATCCTCCTACCACCATTCTTGGAATGGCTCCTACAAATCTATCCCATCACTTCCTCCTCGAAGTATCTTCTATCTGGAGAACACCAAGCCTCTTTATGAAGTCCTTGAACTTCATTTTGGTCAACACATATGCAATCTGCTCATCTATCGCAACATACATGAGCTTCACTACTCCTCTCTGCACCATATACCTGATATAGTGATATTTGATCTCGATGTGCTTCGAATTGTCATGGAACACCAGGTTCTCTGACAACTTCACACAACTCTAGTTGTCACAATAGATACAAGTAGCATCCAACTGGAGATCAAATAAATCAGATAGTAGATTCCTTGGCCATACTCCCTCACAACTAGCCGAACAAGCTACGACATACTCTGCTTCGGCTGTACTCAGTGTTACACGGGATTGCTTCCTGCTAAACCAAGAGATCACACTTGATCCCATACTGAAGCAGCACCCCGAAGTGCTCTTCCTATCTGCAACACTGCCTTCCCAATATGAATCAACATAACCCTCCAGGTTAAACTTTTGATTCACATCAAACTTGAGCCCATAATCAACCATACCCTTCAGGTACCTCAGAATATGCTTTACAGCAATCAGGTGAACATGTCTAAGATCCATTAGGAACTGGCTCAAGGTGTTCATTGCAAAGCAAATATCTAGTCTCATGTTTTTTCAGGTACATCAAGGACCCAATCATGTGGCATTAACGGACTCTAATGAAGCATCACTCAACAGCTTCAGGTTCGATGCCATAGGTGTGGCCATGGCCTTGCAGTCCATCATCCTGACCGCTTCAGGATCTCTACTGCATACTTCCCTTGTCCAAGGAAGATTCCATCTGCACTCTGCCACACCTCCATACCTAGAAAGTAATGCATCATACCCAAGTCCTTCATCTCGAACTCAACAGCAAGCTTCCTCTTCGTGTCGACAATCAACCTATCCTCACCTGTCACAAACAAGTCATCCACATACAGTAGGAGTATCACTAGATTTCCTTCCTCAACCTTGTAGTAAAGGTTGGAATCCTCTTTACTCTTGGTAAAGCCAAAACTGGACAGGAATCTATCTATCCTGCCGTACCATGTCCTGGGTGCTTGCTTTAAGCCATACAAGGCTTTCTTCAATCTGCACACATATGACTCCCTGTCATGTGTCTCAAAATCGAGTGGCTGCTCCACATACACTTCCTCTTCGACTACACCATTGAAGAAACCTGTCTTGACATCCATTTGGTGTATCTTCCACTTCATCATTGCAGCCAGGGAAAGTACTGTTATGATGGAAGTGTATCTGGATACAGGTGCAAAAGTCTCTTCATAATCTATCACTTCTTTCTGGGAGAAGCCATGAGCCACAAAACTTTCCTTGTATTTCTCTATGCTACCATATGCAGCATGCTTGATCTTGTAGATCCACTTAGAAGTCACAACAGACTTCCCTTCTAGTCTTGGGACCACATCCTAGACATCATTCTTCATGATCGACGGGTACTCCTCGATCATGGCATCCTTCCATTACTGTATCCCGGATCCTGGGAACTTCAGATTTTTCAATATGTAGTTTTCTTAAGCTTCGTTGCTAGAACAAATGTTGTTGTTCTTGTAGGTGATTGTACACGATCTTTCCTACAAGTCAAATTCAATTTCATGATTAGAAACATCTCATAGTTTTCAAGACAAAATCTTACGTACAAGGACATATGTCATATAGTCATGCAATTGTCTTAGCCAATGCTTCAATACAACATTTATCCTTATCCTGTAACTTTCTAGATGCCTTCCATCTCTACCAGAACATTGTTAAGAGTGTGCACTACTCCCAACATGTCAGCAAAAAGGTTTCATTCTAGATAAGTATGTTAGGAACCCATGTCTTTACTTTGTTAGTATATTGTTGTTGGACGCATATGCTTTGTAAGCCATCCCGTAGTATTTGTTGATCCATAGTTTGTGTTATTGTTGTTAGCACATATGCTTTGTAAGTCACCCATAGTTTTGTTGATCCATAGATTGTATTGGCCCATGGTTTTGACTCATAGTATTGGCACCTGGACTTAGTATATAAGTGTGTGTTGAGGCCTTTGAAGGCACGTTGAAGTTAATTGTATTGATCTTGCTCAAAGGAGGTTGCCCCCTCGAAGTGGCATGTGATCAATATAAAAGTGATTCTGAGTTCTGTTATTTCTAATATCTCGTGTATTTGCATAAATTAATTATTACAGGTTCTTCACATCTGGTATCAGAGCACTTTCTTGGGCTCCCTGGGTGAAATTTCTGCCAAAGTTTTTTTTCATCTGTCGCAGCTTCGGATCTGGGAATAATCCCTATCCGCTTAACTGTGGGAAGTACTTGGGCATAAGCCCTAAAACACATTGTGAGGAGTACCATAGGAACCCCAAAGTAGCTGGCCCATTGAGAGGACCTTCTAGCGAAAAAGGAAACAACCCCTATCTGATTGACTAGTTCCCACCCGTGAGGTAAACCAAGAGCTGTCATTTGTGGAAAATCCATTATCAATTTTACCTGAGCCGTGGAGTGAGGGGTACTGCCCCAATACGCAAGACGTTAGATAGCATTGGTGGCCGAGTGAAACACCTGAACTGTTAGGAATCCGAACATACCTGGGGTCCATATTTATTTTCAGCTGACCTGTTGCCGATCACTTCCACGTTGTTTCAGATCCATTCCGAGCCATTTCGGATCCATTCTAAAAGCCGTTCCAAATCTACTATGACAGTCGTTCCAGATCCAACCGTTTTCGGTCCATTCAGTGTCGTTTCAGATCCCTTTGTTGTCGATCCCTTCTTCCCCATTGCAGAAACTTCTCTAACACGCCTACAATCCCATTCTGCATATTTCATTCCTGAGGACCCTATCCTAAATTCCACTTCCCAACACCCAAAATCTCACATTTGTCTATTTTTAGGGTTTTCCATAACTTCTTCGATTTTCACCGATCACCTTCAAATTTTACCACATGGTTCCTTTTCTAATTCTGCTTCTTTGTCCCTCTCTGCCAAATTTTCTCATTCTATCACCCCGCTTCTGAAATCCCCCTTTTTTGCTTTCCTGTCCTTTCGACAGTGTCCAAAATCTAGTCAAACCCCAATTACCCATCAAATTGTTTCCCCAATCCAAATTTCCCTTTACTAAATCAAATTATGTTTGTGTTTTTCTACCCATTCCACACACCAAAAAAAAAAACCCTGGTTATGGTTGTCACCCGTGCAGGAGCACACGCCATGGAGGAAGCACTTGCAGCCATCCAAACCAAACTTCAAGATCTGGATGAAACATTTCTCAGCCTCCATCTTCAACATTCAGCCATGAACAATAACCGACAGCGAGAATCTTTTGCAACCACCGGGTTCTCCTCTTCCAGCAATTTTCATGGGCCAAAGATTGATTTTCCTCACTTCAATGGTATTGATCTGACTGGATGGATATACCGAGCAGAACAATATTTTAGTCTCCATAATACTTTTGACATCCATAAAGTTCCACTTGCATCCTTTCATTTGGAACATGAATCCCTTCAATGGTACCATTGGTACATCAAAGCTCATCCCGAGCCAAACTGGATAGATTTTTTCCAACTCCTTTTGCCATGATTTGGTCCTAGTTCTTTTGATGACTTCACGGGAGCACTCACTAAACTTCACCAAATTGGCACCGTGAGAGAGTATCAGACAGAATTTGAGAAACTGGCCAATCACACAGAAGGATTGTCTGATGAATTCTATAGGAGTTGTTTTATCAGTGGTCTCAAGGATGAAATCCGCTCAGAGGTCAAAATGTTCTGTCCCAACACAATGATGGAAGTCCTTGGGTTGGCTAAGTTGGCAGAGGACAAGATCGCAGCTCAACAACGCTCCAAACCCACCTTTGTTCCCTTCAGAAATATGGGTTCCCAACGAGCTCCCATCATGCCTGCCCCTCGACCAACTCCTATCAAGCATTTGTCTGAAACAGAGATGCAAGCATGCCGAGAAAAAGGTCTTTGTTATAATTGTGATGAGAAATTCACTCTAGGACATAGATGTGTTCAACAAAAACTCTATCTCTTGGATGTGGATTCTTCACCTGCCTCTGAACTTGGTGAAGAATCCCCAGATACAGTCGATGATCAGGTCGACATTCAACACCCACCTATTGACACCCCATCTCAGGACGACCCACCTGAGATCTCTCTCCATGTTGTAACAGGAATCACCACCCCACAAACAATGCGGGTCAGGGGATACTTCAAGCAGCTCCCTCTTATCATACTCATTGATTCTGGTAGCACTCATGACTTCATTGACCCTCGGATTGCCAAATAGGCTAATTGTTTTGTCCATCCTTGCTCCAACTTTGATTTCATGGTTGCCAATGGGGGCACCTTACCTTGCAAGGGGAAGTGTCACAATGTGTGTATCTCTATGGAATATTATAACCTGCGCTCTGACATGTTTTCCTTGTCCTTAGTTAGATGTGATGTGGTTTTGGGCATTCAATGGTTACGCACACTTGGCCCTATCTTATGGGATTTTGATAAACTTTGGATGCAATTTTTAGTCAATGGGACACAACAAAAATTTATGGGCTTACAACCAGGGTCTATCCACATCATCAGTTCACATCGCTTGGAAGAGATCCTTAAGAAAAATTCACATGGTGTCATTTCTCAGCTCCATTCCCTTTAGATGAACCCACCAACGGTCTCCACTACTTCCTTGGATAGATATGCAGGTGTCTTTGTTGCACCAGTGGGCTTGCCACCTTCACGAGACCTTTCCGGTAAGCCATTAGCCGCATCTACATCTCAGTCGGACATGATGGCTATTTTTCATGCAGTATAGAAGTGGCAGCCATCCCTATTGGGGAATTATTTATGCATCAAGACTGATTTCCAGAGTCTGGAAAATTTCTTAGAACAATGGGTCTCCTCCCCAGCACACCTGAAATGGGTTATCCAACTCATGGGTTATGACTATGCGACCACTTACCAGAAGGGTAAGGACAATATGGTGGCAGATGCTCCTTCTCGCACATTTGATGACCCAGTTTCTCTTACAGTTATTTCTCTGCTTGTTCCAAATTGGTTGCAATCTGTTCAACGGGGCTATCTCTTCTATGAACTCCATGCTTCTTCATCAGCAGGGCACTCTAGGTTCCTCAAAACGTATGACCAGGAACAATAGAACTTCTTTTGGCAGGGACTAAAAGTGACAATTCAATGGATGGTGGTTGACTGTGATACTTTCCAGGTCAACAAGGGTGAAATGACACTCCTTTCGGGACTGCTCGAACCCTTGCCCATCCCTACACAGATTTGGACAACTATTTCTATGGATTTCCTAGAAGTACTCCAGTGGTATAGTACCACATCTAAAAGGGCACCATATGAAGCAGTCTTTAGACAGGCACCGCCAGTTCTTCTTCCATACACCGTCAGCAACTCCCCAGTTCAGGAAATTGACTCAATTCTTCGAAACCGCAATCAGCTTCTTCTCATTCTGCAAGACAATCTTCACATGGCAAGAATTCGACTAAAACAACAAGTCGATTAGCACCGTTCTGCGCACACTTTTCATGTCGCTGATATGGTTCTTCTTCGTCTACAACCGTCCATGCAATCCTCCCTGAAACTCCAAAGGCTCCATTGGCCCGGAATGCAACCCGAGGATGCTACAGGGAACCCACTCCTTCAGATTCTGCATCAATTTCCACATCTAAAGCTTTGAGGACAAATCTTTTTCTAAGGGAGAGGGGATGTTAGGAACCCATGTCTTTACTTTTTTAGTATATTGTTGTTGGACACATATGCTTTGTAAGTCGTCTCATAGTATTTGTTGATCCATATTTTGTGTTATTGTTGTTGGCACATATGCTTTGTAAGTCACCCATAGTTTTGTTGATCCATAGTTTGTATTGGCCCATGGTTTTGACTCATAGTATTGGCGCCTAGACTTAGTATATAAGTGTGTGTTGAGGCCTATGAAGGCACCGTGAAGTTAATTGTATTGAGCTTGCTCAAAGGAGGTTTCCCCCTCGAAGTGGCCGGTGATCAATATAAAAGTGATTATGAGTTCTGTTATTTCTTATATCTCGTGTATTTGCATTAATTAATTATTGTAGGTTCTTCACAAAGTAGAAATGAGATGTTGTACAGTACCATAGGCCACTTACCCATTGCTATATTAGTAGTATCTTGTTCATTAATGCAACTTTTCTAAAATGCATAATATACATCCTAAATCTAGGAACATAATTATGTACATGACTGAACAACATCACTTAGGTAATCATATATACAAGAAATGACAATTCAAATACTTATCATTTTTTGCTTGTTGGGTGGATTCTGTCTCAATCTTTGCTTCCTTACAGGAATTACTGGAGTGTGCTCCCTCTTGATCTTTGCTTCCTTGCAGGAACTACTAGAGTGTGCTCCCTCTTGATCTCTGCTTCATTAATTATCTGTCTTTGAACTTATATCCATCCTGGATCACTATGCATACTTAAATGTGCACTAGTGTCATCCTCAATATCTCATACATAATCATACATGCATTAGTATAATCTCAATACTATCAAAACATTATGATTCTAAATATGTATGGTCATGATCACACAGGTAATTTATCAAGGCATTAATATTCAAGGTTCCAAGGAGTACTTCTTTTACTCATGCATATTCTTATAATCATTGTAGAACCAAATTATACATACCTCGTAAGTAGAGCTTCTATGTGATCAATGGCTATGGATGAGTCTTTGTCTTCATGTCACCATGGTCATATGTTCTCGATCTAGAACTTGATTTGTATTTCTTGATGTACCTTTCATGTTAGCAGACAATATCATCCTCATACAACACCACAGTGCATTAGTACAATCATAAGTGTCATAAACCTAATCAATGAATGTCTTTTACATTCACATGCATTCATACTTTTACTAAGGTGATAAGACAAGTCTAAAATTAATCAAGATTGTACTAACCTCAATAATATGAAGACAAACATATATCATAAACTTAATCATGAACATATTTCAAAACATACCTGTATCTCCTCAATTCATACCTATCGGGATTACCTCATCTCCCTCTAGAACTGTAACTTCTTCACTTATGTAGGTGTCCAAATCATTCTCTTCTAGGATTAACCCAATCCACTTTGATTTGTTGAAACTGGATCTCGAGCTGGCTAGGGTTTGTTAGAGAAACACTAAAAATCCAAACTTGGAATTTCAAACTTTTGTCTGGACAGGGAGATGAAATTGACTGAGGCGAACAAGCTGGTGTGCTCAGATTTTGAAAACTCCAAAAATTGACCCCTCGAAATTGACCTGCGAGTTTCGGATTTGCAGCTTCTGTCAAATTATGGTTTTCTGGTTTTTCTTGTTTTCGGGTCAAAATCTCGAACTAGGGTTTGCTAGAGCCCGGGGTTCTACCCGACCAAAAACTTCGATCTTGGTCTCTAAATTTCGATTTTAATGAGGAGCATCCAGATGTGGTCTCATATTCCAAAAATTCCAACTTTTGCAGAAAACCTAATTTCCCGCAGCAGTGACAAACCAAAAATGAAAGTGCTTAGAATCCAATTTTGTTTTGACAGAAATATATGCCATATTGTTTCTTATGTATCTCTAAAATTTTGAATCCTCACGGTCTAAAAATTTGGCCTATGGTAGAATGACCTGTCATCTTTCCAACCCCACAGATCTGAGCTCAAATGGATTCTCCATGAGAGAGATATGCTAAGTGTCCCAACATGACCTGTTTATGGGATGAAACATGATAGCGAACTTGTATCGAGTTCCATGTGTCAATATTTCAACTTCGGCCTCTGAAACCCAGATCTGTGAAACTAAATTCCGTTCCCTAACTTCCACTTTTTACAGAATTCCATTTGGAGATTCCTAGCCCGAGATATGACCTTTGTGCCTAGGTCACCTGTTTAGGGCTGCATTATGGAAGAGGCAGAAACCCTAACTTGTACTAATCATATCTCACAAAGTACAATGTATCTGAGGCTGATCTTTGGGTACAAGGTACTTGAACATTTCATCTTTGGACCATAAAATTTTCAGATTTTGAACCTTCAACAAAACTGATTTATAGCGAAAGTGCCACGATGACTGGTTTTTACTATACCAAGCCCTAGCTTCCAATTTGTCGCAATTGCAACAAGTGTTGTAAATGCCATACAATGCCTTCCTTCAGGCTAGCTATGATACCATGTTGGTTTTTCATCATTTAATTCACTATGATCTAAGATATTAACTGAGAGAACAACATGTACAACATATCAAACACAAGAGACAAGAGACACAAAACATTTCATTGGGGAAAACTAAGAAGGTGAAAATCCCCGCAACTTCCTTAGAGATAGAATGAGCACCAATACAAAGATCACAAAGATCAAACCCCAAAACAAGAGATAGTCTCCAAGAAGCTACTCCTCCTCCACTTGTGTGCACTCCTCCTCTCTCTCAATAATGTGAAGTGAGTGAGTGAGTGAGTGAATGGATAGAATGAGAGAGTCACACTCTCTATTTATATAATGACTTGACTTGCCTTTAACTCTAATTAGGCCGACCTCCCTTAGGAGAGTCTAATAATGCATTACCACTTGACACTGGGCCGACCCCACTAGGGTGGTCTAATAACCCTTTTACCCACACTGGGATGATTCCTCTAAGGTGGTCTAATAACCCATCAAATATAAGTTATGACACTTACAATCTAACTTGCGACACTTGCAAATACAAATGATGACACTTCCAACCGGAGGAATAATACATCTCCATTGGGGATACAATAAAGTACAAATGTAATACATACAATATACAAGTGAATATCTTCCAAATTTACAAATACATCAACATGTATCTCCCATCTTGGGGGTGAACCACGTAAATGAGTGCGTTATGTGAATGCATTTGTGTGATTTATTTATGTTTATGTTATGCTTATGCTTATGTATGTTCCTGCTTTTATATGTATTCTCACACGAATGGTCTTTGAGAGTAATATGTTAAGTACCAAACACATACATTTGAATGCACAAGTAATCACAAGTATGTTGAAAGCATAGTCGCATAAGTAACACTAATCCAGTGGATCTTGTGGAGTGTGAAACCAACCCTCAGGACGATTCCAAAGTGTGTTGTTGCATTGCACTGATCAGTTTCCCGTGAGTGAAGCCCCAGAGTGCGTTGCAGTATATGAAGTGGATGCGAAGTAGATGGTACTTCACTCAGCTTACCAGTTTATTAGCTGCATATCACCCACTTGTAGAAGCGTGCTTCTGCATCCACCCCATAACTTCGCCTCGGGTGAGACCTCAGTCTGTTCGCAGGCTATTACCGAAAGGGCCTGTGAAGAAGGGTTTTGTTGGACCACTAACTGCACTGAATCCGAGTCTGATCTAAGTAATAAAAGATAGAAGAAGTAAAGAGCCAGCAGGAATGCTATATAAGATTCCAATCAATCCCTTGATTGATGGAATTTGTCCCATAATATTCTAAAATTCCACATGTCTTTTTATGATACCTATGCCTCTCTTTTGTAATTTGAACTACTTGAATAAGCTAGGGTTCAATTTTCTTGAGTCCATTAATCCTAATCCCAAGTGCTAGTATATTTTGAAGTTGGTGAAGGGATAAGATCCACTGAAATTATTAGTAGCCATCATGTTAGTCATCTAGGATCTACTCTCCTATAGCTTCCCATAGGTGTACATTCTTGTATGATCTACTCTCCTATAGATGTCTATAGGTGCTTGCAATAGGAAACATATATGAATCAAACATTGCAGGTCTCCTATATGTATATGCATGAGGCACAATATGGCATATTGAAAGTGAAGGATGTGAAATATGTGTTTAATACATTCAATAAATGGATTATTGGATTTTGTGGAGTGTGTAAGGAAAGGACTTAATGAGTGATATATATGAGATGGATGAGTGGATTGGATAGAACCAATAGAATGAGTGGAATTGTGACAATGAATGGAATACATTAAATGAATGGAATTGCTTATAATGGTTTCGTGAAAATCCAACATGTTTGCATACTGTTATTTGGAAATTATTGAAAGTATCGAAATAACCCTGTATTTGGAAATATCATTATAGCTTATCAAATCAATCTACTGAAAATTTGTTTTTGCATCAATACTCTATCTAGGTGGCCTTAAAAATTATTCATTTATGCATATTATCTAGAAATACATGTTTCTTTTGGATTTGACATACTTTGATAATTGGCTTGAAGAATTGTAAACTAACTTGAAATTTGAAAATACTCTATTTTCCATGTAACTCAAGAATACTTTATTTTTGTTCTTCTATTCCTGAGATACAATGATATATGTATATCCGTAGGTCCTTGGAAACTGTGGCTATCTTTTTAATATCTAAGTGAGATAAAATCAAGTTAATAGCTAATTCCTTGCTCTATTCATCAATAAGCTTGAAACTTGGATTTTTTGAACCACGACTATTTATACTATGTAGACTTGTGCTTGTTGGAAACATAATATGTTTTGGTCTCCTTGTAATCTTGGTTCCTTGGCATTTTTCAACCTCAAACTTCATTTTCCATTGGCAACAAGTGTATTTCCTAGTTTTATGATCATCCATGGAAAATAAATGACATATAATTTCCTTTCTCTTTTGATATACTATGTTTTTAAGGCTTGGTTATGTATTACATTGAGATATACATTTTGGTTGATTTGGTGATAAAAAATGAGGGTGACATGTTTCAAATCCATCATCTAGCTTCTTAAATAATGGATATAGTGTAGTGATAATTGTGGATGTATAACTACTTGTCGACTTAGAATATTTACTTTTTATATCTTGAGTTTTTTTCTTGATTTTTACAGTATAAATTGAGATGTAACTTATATGTATCCCCTAAACCTTAATGATATGGAGATGAACTTTGATTCTTGAACCTTGATGATTTGAAGATGAACTTTGATACTTTAACCTTGTGTGCAACATTTGAGATATTAGTGTGGACTTTCCTATGGTAGCTTGGTATTCATACTTTTTCTCTTCATTCTTTTTTATCTTGGTAAATTTGGAAAAGTTGTTTCCATGCATTATATAGTAAAATACATGTTTGACACTTTATTGAACCCTGTATATTATGTAACATGTGTTTTTAGAGTTGAACTTTAGCTTTTGACCTAGTACAAATTGGACTAAGAGTATGTAGTTGGTGAAAAATTTTGTACTCCATCGTTTCAAGATATAGAATGAACCTTTGATATTATGTCGGGAAAATATATATCAACATGTGCTCAAATGTATGTTCAATTTTTCTTTGAATTTAATAATAACATCAGTTCATTGTGCTCAAGAATGCATGCATAAGATGGTGCAATGTTATGGCCTTGTATACTAGGTCTATTTAGTATTGAAGATCTTGGGTATGGTTCTTATTGGACTTGGATTTCATTCAATAAAATAAAGGATTAATTGGATACATGTTTGTCTATTTAAACAATACAAATGGACTATTCATAAACATAGGAAACTTCAACATTCATAACTTGTTTGATGGTAATTGTTGTTTGAACTTGCATATGAAGAATTTGAAATCTTTATTGCATATTCAATGTTTTCTCATGTACTATGCAATATATGTTAAATTTTCAGAATTTACTTCAATCTGATCTAGGATCTTAACTGAGAGAACAACATGTACAGCAAATCTACAGCATATCAATCATGGACACAATAATGCAAGCACAGAAGAGACACAGAGTCTACTTGGGGAAAACCATAAAGGTGAAAAACCCCAATAACTTCCTCAGAGATAGATAAAGCAATGATACAACTAGAATACAAGAGATAGTCTTCTCCTAGCAGTAGAGAATCCTCCTCATAAGTGCACCACTTTCCGAATGAGAGAAGTGTGTGAATGAATGATCAAATAGAGATTTCCCGATCTCTATTTATACTTGTTCTGTCCTGCCCAATAAACTAATGGGGCCTACATGTCTAGCTTAACCCATGGTTAACTTAATCCGGGCTGACCCCACACTTGGTGGTCTAATAACCCTTTGACCCACATGGCCAACCCCCAATAGGGTGGTCTAATAACCCTTCGACCCACATGACTTATATAGGGCCGACCCCAACAAGGTGGTTTAATAACCCATCAAGTATAAGTTACGACACTTACAATATAAATGACGACACTTCCGTATAGAGGAATAATAACATCTCTATAGGAATACAAACACTTCCGTATAGAGGAATAATACCATCTCTATAGGAGTACAAAATACATATATAAAATTCATTCCGAACTTACATATACATCAACAATATAGTGATGATGATGGTTAATGTCCACTAAGATAAACTTTGGTCTATTGGACCCTACTAAGGAATTATTTCGTTTTCTTTTGAATATTATTCCTACACTCAAAAAGCTTAAAGAGAAGCATTCCTAACTCACTATAGTTTTGATAGGTTAGGAGATTAAGAAGGTTTGTATTGTAACATGGATTTAGCAATGATGAGAAAATTGATCAAGAATAAGATGAGCAATATGAAAATATGAAAAAACTATTGTTTTTTCTTTTGTTTTTCTCAAGGAATAGGTTCCATTCCTAGTTTTATGGGTGCACTACCTCGTGGTGCCTAAGAGAGATCTTCACCATTAGGAAAATATTTTTATTTTTTATTTTATGTACCTAAACTTGCCTCTAAGGAGGTAATGACAAGAAGAGACCTATATTAGGTTCCTTTAAGAGGTTTTCACCATAAGAATTTTGTACTTTTGTATTTTGTTTTTAAGATGATAAGTTTGTCTCAAGGGAATTTCTACTCTCAATAAGACATATGTGTTGACCTTTAATTCTAACAATCGTATTTTGATAGATTTTTGTCATATAATTCGAATATATTTCCATTAACTAGTAGAGACACTTGTTCCTCATCAATTGTTCTATTATTCATTGACCCATTTCCATAGTATGTGTCAATTGGGTAGGGTCCCAACTATCTTGTTCTTAGTTTACCTTGGAAATATTTGAACATTGAGTCATATAATAGCGCCCAATATCCTTCGATGAGGAATTTATTTTAATATATTTTTCATGCCACTTTTTCCTCTACCATTTGATTATTTTAGTGTGAAACAAATCCTATTGTCTATATTCACCAATTACATTGAGTTGTTATAGTCTTTCTTATTGTGCTTCAGATAGAGTTAGTCCAAGTTGTAAATTTGTCCTTAATGTTTGAAATTTAAAAATATTTGGGAAGCATAACCTTCTTTCCATAGACCAACTCATATGGTGTGAACCTTATTGTGGTATTCCATGTGGTGTTATATCCCCACACAATGTTTTTCAACACATTTTCCCATTTTTTCTATGTTGCTTGACTATTTGTTAGTCCCCAGAGGAAAATCAGGTTGAAATGATGTACACCCAAGCATTATATAAGCTCAATTTTTTAGAGATATTAGAGCTATATCTTTAAGCAATGTGTTTTGGATACATTCTTTCGAAATTTCTTAATCGGATTAGGTTATGCACATCATTAACATATGTAAAGGAATTTTGCAGAGGAAATTCACAACATGTTTCAGAATATATGAATGGATTAAAGTGAATTTTAATAGATGGAAGGCTAGATTTATTCAAGAAGTGGAAACTAAGGACAAATTTCTTGAATCTAGGCGAAATTTGAACGTACTGAAGCTTCAGGATGAAGAATTTCAACAATTCTTACAGTTTTGTAAAGAAAAAACACAAGGAATGAAAGTAATGAAGCCAGATTTTACATGCACAATATATGTAGGAAACTCCTTACAATTCTGAATTAGATATAAAATATTTAAAATATATAACAGATGCATACATTTATGAATCTCTGACAGATCTTTTATCTCCAAACATCATGAACATCAATGATATAATAATGGAACTGAGCACTGCATCATATTTATAATAATATCATGGATATTTACACATAAAATAGAGTGGAATAACAATGGACTCACTGAAGAGAGGAAAAAAAAATTCTCTGAAACATTGCTATGTATTTAATTTCTTACATACCCAAAATTACATAGGTTCCTCCTATGACTCAACTCTACAAAACTTAGATAGAGAAATTCTCTACTAAAACTTCTAGCCTTTAACACTGATTACAATTCACTTTATATAGAGTTTGTAAGTAACCAAGTTTGGTTTCTTACACTCTAACATAAAAGTAAATAAAATTCAGTTTACTTTTCTTTTTTACAAAATATATTTTACATTTCTCTTTTCCAGTATCTAATGTTGAACTTGAAATTTTAACTCCTTTTGCTGGAATTCTTCTTTTTACCCCTCATATAAACATTTGGTTATCCTATGGGCCCCACAGGAGTGATTCTAGCTTGATTCATCTGGTGCATCATTTGGATATTAACTAGACCTACAGGTGGCATAAATGAGATGGGAGGAGGCTGATTTGAAAATGTACTTAGTACCTGATATGATGATTGTGATGTTTACTAATCAAACTGTGCACTTGAAGGTTGACCTGATGAATGTCCTAGGGGTTGTTCAGTTGATGCTATGGGTGGAAACAAATGCTTATGGTATTGTATGGCCATTTTCCATTCCTTCCCCAAAGGATGTTAATGGGATTTCAGAGATTCTAAGGAAATCTCTACATTAGTATATTTCTCGTATGAGATTGGCCCCAATCTCTTGGCAATATTCTTCAAACCCACCCATATCTCAAAACAATTTTTATTCTTTCAAATCCTTGCTATCCTTCTATTTCCCCTTCCAATGGCTCTGGGGAAAACTCATATTTCTTTTGATTAATATTCTCTTTGTAAGTATCTTTGGGGTAACATCTCCATTTCCATCCCATGGGGAAAGCATTCCTAAATTAAGTACATCTTTGAACATGGCTTTAAAAGAACATATTTCATCAGTCAGCTGCTTGACATTATCCTTCATTCTAAAAACATAGGTATGTTTCATGATCATTGATCTGACTATTTTAATGATCCAAGTCCTATTGTCAATTCCCTTTTCAACCAATTGATTTTTTGTTCTAATGTTCAATTAGTCTATTACCTCTACATCTTGCTTTGACATACCTCCCAATTGATTTTCCAATGAATTTATTTATGCATTAGCCTGAGTGGCCATATCTACTTCATCTTGGATAACCTCAAAGTAGTCCCAATTTTGCACAAATAATAGAGATAGATTTCCTAGAAGATTCATAGAAAACAATAGTAGCATAGGGAGGGGGAATGGTTGGTATGGCCATCCCAGGCTCTAGATGCTTGGATATAAATTGATAATTTTCATAGGGGCCAAGGTTGTTAAAATTAATCACCAATGATTTTTCATTGAAATCATATGGGGATAAGGATTGTGGCTGACAAAACATTCTTCCGAGGGAATCAGGGGTGACAAAACAGAGGTTTTTAGACATGTCTAAAGACAAAATATCCCACTTGGTGGCGAAGTAGTTCTTGGAACACCAGGTGAAAAAATCGGGGAAAGGTATAGACCTAAGACAAGATTTTCAAGCAAAATTCGAGTCCCACAGGTTGAATTTATCTTTCCATATGAAGGACAGGGTATTTGCTTCCCTAATGGTTTCATTTAGGTTTGAAATAGTGATGATGGTGTCAAAAACGTCGGCCTCGTGATCACTTACGTGCTCTTACCCTGAGAAACAGGCATTCGAAAGGGTCACTTTGGGTTTAGGTGCAATTTTAACTCACTAGTTCGGTGGATTACAATCAAATTGGTGGTAAATTCTGCCAAATTAGGGCTAAATTACGAAAATAAGGCTTTACTGAATTAATAGAAGAAATAAGGATTTCAGTAATAGTGCTGTATAAAAGTGGTAGAACGATACCCGGATGACACTTGGAGGTTGAGTTGGACTACTTGGTGCTGACTCGGACTAGTAGGATTTGTGCAAGGTTGACCTGGTACACTGGTTGTCGGGACCACGCTTCTTTGGGATAAAATGATAATAATATTTTAAAATAGGTCAAAATCCTTTATCCCTTCGCTAAATATACTTTACACGTATGTAAATGAGGTGGAGGGAAAAAAATGATAATAGGTCCCGCGTGATAGGTGGAAAGTGGGGAGACGAGGAGAGTTGGAAAGTGGGATGAGATGTAAAGTGATTTTGAAAAGCTCGGGAGAATACCACTTCTAGTTTCCCAGGGTGGTAATGTACTGATGTTTAGCCATTTAGGAAAACCTCTCTCAAGGATACACAGCCAATTGTTGAGGAGCACATGTCCTTGGTAGTTTTGAGGACAATGAGCGCTCGAGGTAACTTTTTGGTGGGTGTAACTTATCAACGCGCTTTTGATCTAGGTCGTTGATATGGATCAAGCGTCGATGAACTTGCATGTACACTCCCACATTTATTTTTCTTGCATATTATGGGCGTGCATGATCTCATGGTCATCGATCTGGATCAAGATCCAACGACTGACCAATATGTATGTCTTAGCGCTCATCTTTAGGCCCCCAGGATTTAGTTGTTGGTCGTTTTAGGGTCTCCGCCATTGTTCTTTGAACTATTTAGATATCAAGAGATAGAAAAAAAAGCATATGTGCCATGCACGATAACTCCATAGGTTATTTTTACACACACGGAAAAATCCACGCATTAATACTATCTCAAGATCGATAACTCCATAGGGTATGTTCTCAAGATCTCTATTTGTCACCTCTACTTGGCCATTTTCTTGAGGATGGTAAGTAACTAATTTCTTGTGCTGGATCTTGTACAAGCTCATTTGATTCTCAATGAGATTTGGAGTGAATTGAGGTCCTTGATTTAAGGAAATCTCTCTCGACACTCCAAATATTGTAAATATGTTCTCATATATGAATTCTACTACCTTCTCATATTTGGAATTCCTCATTAAATTAACATCTACACATTTTTTCAAGTAGTTTGTGTAAACCGATGGATGCTCCTTTTGATTGGATGATGCCTCTATGGGTCCCACAAATTCTAAGGCCCATTTCTCAAAGGGATCTGATCATAATTGTGATTGGAGTGGAATTTCATATCTCCTTTTAGGTTTTCCAATCCTCCAACACTCATCATTGTGTGATACATGTGCTTCCATGTTTCAGTGGAGTGTTAGCTAGTAGTATCCTATTGTAGAATATTGTAGGTTATCCTCTTTGTAGCATAATGGCTTATGCAAGGCTTATCAGAAAAATAATATAGTATGTCATGGAAGTCATCTTGTCTCATGCAACACTTGAGAATTTGATTTGGACAAAGTATGAATAGATATTCCTTGACGTATGTGCATGTGGCACTCTTGTTGATTATCTTAGAACACTCTACAAGTGAAATCTTGAGGGAATATTCATATAGCTAAATAATTATATATATATGAGAAAACCATGGCGTCTGTGGTGATATTGCAAAGAGATGCTCATTTGGTAAAGATTCATCAATAAATTCTCCATCTACATCATGATCCATCCTTGAAAGAAAATATACAACAACATTTTGTTTACCAGGTTTATCCAATATTGTCAAGTCAAATTATTTTTCATGTCCCCTCCCATTTATACAATCTCAAGGAAGGGAACGTGACACTAAGTCTGGGATTATATCCCCATGATCATTAACAACATTCATAGCAAATAAAAATACATATGCAGATGTATAAATGCAAGAAACACAACGTAAATAAAATTATTTCTACATACACACATCTAGTATGCATAAACAAGAATAATGATCACATACATCATTCATAGACACGTATATAAATGTTCATTCCATTCAGCACTTGAATTTTTAATGAATTAAAGCACAACAAAGGTTTCATTGAATACTTATCTTGAAACGATGATGTCCCGAGCAACTGGCTATGCAACTACAACGTTCAACCCAACCATGGGCCAGTTGTCCTTAGAAAATCTCTCAACATAGTTTCCACCCCCGAGCTGGTCATGATTTCCACAAGGAAAAAGGGAACAACCACTAACACATAGCCAAGTAATAATTCACAATTCATCTAATCCAATCCAAATTTGGGTTTATCAGGCTTCTAAGGAAATAGAAGGGAATGTATTGCTAAGCTAGCGAGCTCAACCATAGAGCTATTGGTACCTCTACAAGATCTATCTAACTTGGCACCCACAATACCTACACACCCAACACATGGAAGTATTCCCTTCACTACTACACAACCCTCATGCCATACCTTCCCTTATAGTGCTCTTAGGGTGTGCATAGAAAAGTAGCCAAATCCCTTTTATCTTTTTTTGAGGTTACTCTCTTCACTAGGTTTATCAAGCCAATTCTAATCCACTTCCACTCCTAGTTTCTTACTCATAAGTTCACACCAAAATAGGGATGCACGTAACAACAAAATACAAGTGTTGGGCATGAAGAAAAATGTTTTAACCGCGGGATTCCCAAAATATGGTTTCCATGAGTGTTCCAAAATTATGGGCACCCAAAAACGAACTGCTAGAGGGGGAATCGACCCTTGGAGAGAAAAAGTTGATTTCACAACATGTATATGGCCATTCAAGGGGAAAAACCGACCTCTATAAATCCCCAAATCATGACTCCCTTCCTCCCAGTCACTCTGAAACACAAAAATGACTTCCTAGCTATGGAAAATGAGAGAAAAACGTGAGGGAAAACACCCAGCTAGACCATAACTCGTGGGAGATAAAAAATGATGGATGAATAATGGTCGAGGAATAAATTTCATCGGTTTTTTATTTCCCAAGGAGACAAACACAATTTTCAAAATTGATGGTTTTCCCATACACGAAATTGGGCAGTCATACCTCTCCATTCCCAAAGCATTAACTACCTCAACCAACTCTTGGAAGAATTAAATGATTGGGTGCATAAGTCAAAATGGGTAGTTGAGGGTTTATGGGTTTTCTCATTGACACTATTGGCTCAAGGGTTTGAATATTTTCCCTCCCTATTCCTTGTAAAAATATTGCCCCCATACTCTTGTTGGATTGCATAGCTAGTAGTGGGTATTTTATTAAAATGCACATTTACATGATGTTGTAATTTCTATTGTGCCTACATAGCATGGGAACCATATGCATCGATTTTTAATTTCTGATACATAAAATGCTAAATCGATGGTGGGGCCTTGGCCTTGAGCTCCTCACCATGATTTTATAAAAATATTTACATCATTTACAATTTTAATGCAATAGGGTCAAAATCAAGATATTACATTATTCTAATATCAACAACCATCTAATGACTCTACCATTGATTTATTATTTTTATTCATAATTTGATAAGTGATTTGTAAGTATGAAAAAATACTGGAAATCCAGTAATATAATGCCTACGTTTATTGATTGCATACACAATAATAATAAATTCCTTTTCAATAACGATGTAGTTTAATTATGCTCTTGATAGCTATTTACTTATGTAATAGAAAACAAATGTTTCTTCATATTTTTGTTGTCCAAGAACTACCCTTAAGGATTTGTTAGAGTCAATGTGACTATGAAATGTGATATCACATGTTGGGCCTTGCAAGACATGGTTTACCATTAGTTTTTCTTTTATGTTGTCAAATTATTTTTGGCAATCCATGGATCAACAAAATTATTCATTTTTGGACTGCATGGTAATAAATATGTTTCTTTCTATTTAAAATATTTTATGATTTTTTTGTAGTAACATGTATTCCATAAGAATAATCTAACATCCTCTTGATTTTGTGGTTTTGGCAGGCATTGGATTATAACTATCTTGGATGGATCTACTTCAATTCCATTTGGATATATATGGTGTCCTAAGAGTATGCTTTCACTCATGAGCATGATCCATTTCTCATTACTCAATGATAAATTAATTTCTTTGCACATTTTGAAGACATTATCCAAATTGTATAAGGATTCTTGAAATGTATTTTTGTAGGCACTAAAGTCATCCATATAGATCTCAGCATTGTCATGTACCAAACCTAAGAAAATGCTTAACACTCCTTTTTGAATTGTTGCAAGGGAATTACATAGGCCAAATGGAAGGACTCTATAGGAAAATGATCCCTAAGGACAATTAAATGTTGTCTACCTTGGTCCTCTTGGTTGATTTGAATCTATCCCACTAAACCCATATAGAAAGGAAAAGTACATTTTACTAGATAATGCATATACTACTTGATACATGATAGGTAAGGAGAAATTATATTTTCTTTTTCCTTGTTGATTTATTTGTAATTTATACATATCCTCCAGCTGCCTTCTTTCTTACCTATAATGACTAAAGGCGACACCCACTCACTACTAGAGATAAGATAGATGAAATTGGGATCAACAAGTTTTTGCAGCTATGTCTTTCAAAGTTGGATTCATCCTTATTTGAGGTTTTTGGATGGGAAAGGAATACTTTTTTATGTTACATTATGGGTGAAAATTCCAGGATGGATTCCTTCATGTCTTTATAGTCCCAAGAAAAGGTTGAGATATGTTTTCTAAGTATTTATAGCAATTCTTGTTCTTGGACAAAATTTAATTGGCTATTGGTTTTTAGAGTTTGCATCTATTGTTTTACAATTTGATACTCTTATTCAACATATAATAAATTTTACCAGTAGGTCTAATATAAACCATGGTCTTGTTCTTTGTCTTTGCCATTTTTTTCTCAAATTCAAATAGGACTAAAGTACATATTTTTCATGTAATTAGTAATGGATATGTCCTTATCAATTTACTCGACTACAAGAGTAGTTTCCATGGTAAGGATTGGATGTATGGTAGTATAAATTATTTCCTCTCCTTCTTTTGGAACTATCAATATACATGTCTCTATTTCAGGAAAGGGTACTTCAAGGGTATAAAGAGTTAGTATTTTATGTCATTGAGCATTAGTGATTGTCATATGTCATGTTATGCATCCTACATATGCACTAGTTGTGACTAGCAAAGGTATTCCTATGATAAGTAGGTACCCATTAAGTCTAGCATTATTTTGCACAACTATAAAGTATGTTGGGTACTTCCATGAGTCAACTGATATTGTAACATCCCCTGAAACTCCCTCTAGGTTAAAATTTGATCTATTTACAAGATGGAGGATAGGAGGTGTGTGTTTCCGAGAGTCAACCTTAGAACTCATCCAATTGCTTCCATGTGTCTTAAATGATCCGGCTATTTCCTTTTGAATATTAAATCTCATCATTGAGGTTGGTGGGAAAAATTATTCTCATGTAGTTATGGAAGCATGGGATGAATTCACTTCTATGACAGTTATGTCAGTTTTCAAAAGTCCTTTATTTTATGATCAAAAGTTATATCGGTTGTCTTTTCACCATCCCCTCATATCTTCTATAGTCTACCATTCATTATCATGTTGATTTTAACTATGTAGAGTTCCTCCTCTTGTTTTTCATTACCATTACCATTACCAGACTGTGAAAACCTAGAAATTTGAAATTTTGAAGGAAGATAGCATATTTGAGAGAAAAGAGATGGTTGTAGGTGAGCAAAGAGGTTGGGGATGCTAGGAACCTTCACCCATTGAGTTTTTATACTCACATATGCTTGAGAATCCATGAATTAATGCTATAGGACGTTCTCCAACAACATACATCTGGTTGGACTCTTACTGCACACACTAGTAAGCACTATAAGGGTTGAAATTCTTGAGTTAATTGTGGATTAGTGAAGGGAAATTATGTCTTGGTGTTGTGTGGGGTAGTTGGAAGGAGTGCCATGGTTGTGTTGGGTGAGTGAGATTCCTATAGAGCTTTGGATGAGCGTTTGGCTAAGCATTGAGAGAAAAATGAGTTGTTGGCTAAGAGAGAGACTCTTGTAGTTGTTTCCTTCGCCTTGGTGGCCTCATATCACGACTTTGGGGTGGAATCTTAGTATAAAGAGTATATGTTGGACATAGTTCCTATTGTTGGGGGGAAAATCGCTCTTACAAAATGAGTTTCTTGGATCTTCTTTGTTTAAAAACATAAGTATTATCTATGTATTTGGATGTGCAATGATTTTTTTTTATGTTTGTGATAAATATGCTTGTATATGCATGATGTGTGTGTGTGGATATAAATTTATTTCCGCTATGTTTTACAATTATACATTTGCACACACATTTATTGTTTATGAATTTGTAAATATCCCCCTATGTTGATATAAATGATGGATGGGGATGTGACAGAGTGGTATCAGATCTATTGGTTATAGCATTGAGGTTGTATGGGATGGAAATAGTGAAGAACCTACAACAATTAATTAATGAAAATACACGAGATAACAGTAATAATAGAACTCAGGATCACTTTATTGATCGCAGGCCACTTCGAGGGGGCAACCTCCTTTAAGAAAGCTCAATACAAATAACTTCATCGTACCTTAATTGGCCTCAACACACACTTATATACTAAGTCTATGCCCAATACTATGGCTCAATACCATGGGACATATAATACTACAGGACGAATTACAAAGCATATGCGTCCAACAACAATATACTAACAAAGTAAAGAGAAGGGTTGACATAGGTTCCTAACATCCCCTCTCCCTTGGAAAAAGATTTTTCCTCAAAGATTTAGATGTGGAAATTGATGCGGAATCTAAAGGAGTGGTTCCCCTGTAGCATCCTCGGTTTGCATTTCGTGCCACTGAATTAATACCTTTGTGATATATTGAGAGAGAAGCTGATGCCTTTTGAGTTTCAGGGAGGATTTCTTAGAAGGTTGTAGACGAAGAAGAACCATATCAGATACGTGAAAAGTGCACTGAGAACGGTGCTGATTGACTTGTTGTTTTAGTCGAATTCTTGCCATGTGAAGATTGTCTTGCAGAATGAGAAGAATCTGATCGTGGTTTCGAAGAACCGAGTCAATTTCCTGAACTGGGGAGCTGCTGAGGGCGTATGGAAGAAGAACTAGTGGTGCCTGTCCATAGACTTCTTCATACGGTGTCATGTTAGATGTGGTAATGTACCACTAGAGCACTTCAAGGAAATCCATAGAAATAGCTGTCCAAATCTATGTTGGGATAAGCAAGGGTTCGAGCAGTCTCGAAAGGAGTGTCGTTTCACCCTTCTTGACCTGACAAGTATCACAGTCAGCCACCATCTGTTGAAGTGTGATTTTCAGTCCCTAACAAAGAAGTTACATTGTTCCCAGTCATGCATTTTGAGGAACCCAGAGTGCCCTGCCAATGGAGAAGCATTGAGTTCATAGAAGAGATAGTCCTATTGAATAGATTGCAACCAATTTGGAACAAGCAGAGAAATAGTTGTAAGAGAAACTGGGTCATCAAATGTGCGAGAAGGAACATCTGCCACCATATTGTCCTTACCCTTCTTGTAAGTGATCGCATAGGCATAACCCATGAGTTGGATAACCCATTTTAGGTGTGCTGGGGAGGAGACCTGTTGTTCCAGGAAATTTTCCAGACTCTGGAGATCAGCCTTCATGCATAAATAATTCCCGAATAGGTATGGATGCCACCTCTGTACTGCATGAAAAATAGCTATCATTTCCTTATGCGATGTAGATGCGGCTAAATTCTTACAGAAAAGGTCTCTTGAAGGCGACAAGCCCACTGGTTCAGCAAAGACACCTGCATATTAATCCAAGGAAGTAGTGGAGACCATTGATGGGTGCATCTGAATTGAATGGAGCTGAGTGATAACACCATGTGAATTCTTCTTAAGGATCTTTTCCAGGAGATGTGAACTGATGATGCAGAGAGACCCTTGTTGTAAGCCTGTAAATTTGTGTTGATTCCCATTGACTGAAAACTGAATCCAAAGTTCAGCAAATCCCCATAAGATGGGGCCAAGAGTGCGTAACCATTGAATGCCCAAAACCACATCACATACGCCTAAGGACAAGGAAAACATGTCAGAGCGCAGGTTATAATATTCTAGAGAGATACGCACATTGTGACACTTCCCCTTGCAAGGTAAGGTGCCCCCATTGGCAATCATGACTTCAAAGTTGGAGCAAGGATGGACAAAACAATTAGCTTGTTTGGTGATCCGATGGTCAATGAAATTATGAGTGCTACCAGAATCAATGGGTATTGTAAGAGGGATCTTTTTGAAGTAACCCCATACCTACATTGTTTGGGGGGTGGTGACTCCGGATAAATCATGGAGATATATCTCTGGTTAGTCGTACTAAGATAGAGGGTCAATAGGCGGCTCCTGAATGGTGACCTGATCATCTATTGTATCTCAAGCTTCTTCACCAATTTCAAAGGCAGAAGGAGAATCCACATCCAAGAGATAGATCTTTTGCACAACACATATATGTCCCCGAGTGAAATTTTCATCACAATTATAACAAAGACCTTTTTCTCGGTGTGCCCACATCTCTACTTTAGAAAAATGCTTGATAGGAGTTTTTCGAGGAGCTGGCGTGATGGGAGGTCATTGGGAACCCATATTTTTGAAGGTAACAAAGGTCGGTTTGGAGCATTGTTGGGCTGTGATCTTGTCCTCTACCAACTTAGCCAACCCTAGGACTTCCATCATTGTGTTGGGACACAAAATTTTAACCTTTGCAACGACGTGGAAGGGATCGACAACAGATGGATCTTTAATGGTGCGGAAGGGATTGGAAACAGATAGATATGAAATAACGTGGAAGTGATCGGCAACAGTTTTGAACAAAGAAAATCTGTGATTTATCAGCTGAAAATAGATATGGACCCCGTATGCTCGGCTTCCTAACGGTTCAGGGGATTCACTCGGCCACCAATGTTGTCTGATGACTTGTGTATTGGGACACTACCGCTCACTCCATGACTTAGTTAAAACTGATAGCCGCTTTGCCACAAACGACAGCTCTTGCTTTACCTCACGGGTGGGAACTAGTCAATTAGGTAGGGTTGTTTCCCTTTTCACTGGAAGGTCCTCTCAAAGGGCCAACTACTTTGGGGTTCCTATGGTACTCCTCACAAATAGTTTTAGGGATTATTCCCAAGTACTTCCCACAGTTAAGTGGATAGGGATTATTCCCAGATCCGAACCTACAACAGATGCAAAAAAAAAATTGGCAGAAATTTCACCCAATGAGCCCAAGAAAGTGACCTGATACCAGATGTGAAGAACCTGCAACAATTAATTAATGAAAATGCATGAGATATAAGTAATAACAGAACTCAGGATCACTTTATTAATCGTAGGCCACTTCGAGGGGGAAACCTCCTTTGAGCAAGCTCAATACAAATAACTTCACCGTACCTTCATTGGCCTCAACACACACTTATATACTAAGTCTATTCCCAATACTATGGGTCAATACCATGGGACATATACTACTACGGGATGACTTACAAAGCATATGCATCCAACAACAATATACTAACAAAGTAAAGAGAAGGGTTGACATGGGTTCCTAAAAGAAAGCCACACTTATAGGCTGAAATTATATATGCTTATATGAAAATTGAGTTATGTTAAGTGACATATAATTTATAGAATGGGGAAAAGGGATAGAATTAATTTTGTAATAATCCACTTATTACCAAATTGAAATTTCACATAATTATGAAATTTCAGGAAAATTTTTGGAATAGTTGAGGTAGGTCCCACCCGTGCCACATGGACTTAGATGTGATGTGGAGGATCCACATGGATAGGAGGTATGATGTGGAACAACCACATCAGACAAGTGCATATATGACCAGGTGAGAGTAAAGGTATAAGGAAAGAGGATATCATACCGTTAGACGATGGTGGAGATCGACGTCTTGTATCCATTCTAGCTCATCAACTTGCATGTGAGTTAACTTATTTGAAATGTGCTGGAAATTAAAAAATTCCCTATTGATGTGTCATCACTCATGCATTTTGGCTTGTCAAGGAAATTTCACACAACCACTTTTTCCAAGAGTTGAAACCACTTTCTCCATTTGGTGAAACCGTCATTAGGGTTGGATTAATCGATGATGAAATGACAAGTGGAATGGTGACATGGAGGATGGCGGGGGGGTGACATGGTCATGTTAGGGGGTTATAGGTAGGAACCCATTGAAACATTAACATACATGTTTCATGACACATCAACACCGTAGCACATCAACATCATGCCACATTAGAAGAAATTAGAAAAATTGTAGTTAGTGTTTTCACACTAGCTGGTGTTGAAAAGCACCTGCTAAGGCTCATGGAAGTCTTAGTAACAGTTCGAATGGTAGTGAAAATAATAAAAAATAAACTAGATCTACACTAAGCATACATGATGCTAACACCAATTTTTTTTTATTTTAAGATCACAATCTAGGACCATAAGAAATACCTGGAAATTTGGGCCCTTGCAACCTTCCAAAGTAGAGTATTCTTGGTCTCCTAGAAGCTCTGTAGTCTCCATCTTGTGAAATTTAGCACAACAGATCTAGAAACAAAATTAATCCTCACTTAGTTTCACAGAGATGTAAAGAAAATTTGAGAAGTAAAAATGTGAGAGAATTCACCAAAGAGAAGGAGCTCCAGTGGAATAATTTGTATTCATCCATTATCCAACAATATGTGGACAATCTAAATATATTACAAAGAAGGAAATTTGTGAGCCTTAAGAGGAATTCAAAATCCATACATGTGGCAATCTTATTTTGGAAGATTCCCATCACTAGGCATGGGTTCCAGTTGTATCTCTAGGTAGGTGGCTAGTTAATTGATGGTAGGTGGAACTAGAGGGTGCATGAGGTAGTTAACTAATGGTAGGTAGACTAAGAAGGCACATGAGAGAGTTATAGGATAAAAATAGTATATATAATCTTAAGAGGGCGCATGAGTGAGTTTAGATGACTATCAGTGGTCATTGGTGATGAACTCAAGGAGAGTGCTCTAGATCCCTAAATTTTAGGAGGTTCCTAAAATTTAGGATATTGACTCAACATGTTCCAATAATCACGGAAGAGGGTGCATATCTGGATAATGAGGCCAAAAATGGCAAATCAATAGTCCGATGATAATCACAATGATGAGGACTATGCACTAGGAAGTCAACAACATGATTTGGGCACTAGGGAAAACAAATAATGTTTTATGCCTAATGTCTAGATGGGTAATATAGCCCAACACCCCCCCCGTAAGCCTGACTTATGTGAAGAAAAACAAAAATAGGGCCCTGGTAACAAAGACTAAATGTCACCCTTTACAAAAAAAGTATTTATTTGTCCATATCAACTAAGGAAAGAGGGAAAACCCAGTGGGAAGAAACCCCCCCTCAAAATGGACATGAAGGAAAATATAAGCTATCTTCACCATGACATCACTCACCCAAAGGAGTGATCTAAGATTAGTGAACTTTTTTGCTGTAAAAGTATTGGTGAAGATGTTTTCAACCTGCTATGTAGAAGGATAGTACTATAGTGAAATGATGTGATCATGGACCAAATCTTTGATGTAGTGCATGTGGATCTCAATATGCTTGGTCCTTTTCCTCTGAAATAGATCTATTGAGATCTTGATAGCACTTTGGATGTCAAAAAAGATGGCAGTAGGAGCACTAGAGCGAATCCAAGCTCAGACATAATTCCTTGCAAACAAATGGATTGTGTGGCTGCATTGACAGCATCTCTATACTTAGATTTAGCAGATGATAGAGAAATGGTTTACTACTTCTTGCTCGACCAACATATAGGACCATAACCAAACATGGAAACATAACTATAAGTGGACTTCTAGTTTGAGCTATCACCATCCCAATCTGAATCATTATACCCAACAATATCTAGTGGAGAGTCAGCTACATAATGAATACCAAAATTCTTTGTCCCTTGCACATAGTGAAACATCCTCTTTGTTTGTTTCCAGTGGAGTTCATGGGGATCATGCATGTATATGGAAATATCACTGACTGCATAGGAGATGTCAGGTAAAGTGTGTGTGTGAGGAATAAGAGAATCCCAATCAACTTTCTATATAGTCAAATTTTCACCAAAGGTGAAGAACCACCATCCTCAAGTTTGACACAGGAGAGGAAGGGGAATGTTGTTGGATTGCAATATGGAATATGAAACTTGTTAACAAAACCTGATGCATACTTGGATTGAGATACTTTGATACATGAAATAGACAATGTTATCCCAAGTCCAAGAAATCGCTTCAACAAACCCAAGTCTGTCATGGAAAATGAACTATGCAAAGTAGACTTAATGGAAGCAATGCCTGTAGATGAAATCCCTGTGATCAAAACATAATATACATACAAGACATTGAGTAAGAGAGAGTCACCATCATGCTTCATGTACACATTCATATCTGATTTTCATCTTTGTAAGTTTTGTGACAGAAAGAAAGAATCCATCTTAGCAATATACCAAGCTCTAGGATCCTGCTTGAGCACATGGAGAGACTTATTCAGTCTACACACAAGTGAAGTATCTTGATTTTATCCTTCTAAATGCTACATATATATTGACTCCTCAAGGTATCCATGGAGGAAAACACTCTTGGAATCCATATGGTGCACCTCCCAATGCTTGGACTCAACAATAGCCAAAACCAATATAACATAGTCCATCTTTGCTACAGGAGAGAATGTCTCTATGTAATCAATTCCTAGTTTGACTTGAGAGAAGCCCTTTTCCAGAAATCGAGCCTTGTGCTTGCATGTGACCCCATAAGAATCCATCTTGGTTTGATATACCCACTTGCATTGAAAACGTTTTCTTCTAGGAGGAAGTGGAACTAGCTCCCAAGTTTCATTTTTTTGAAGAGATTAGTACTCTTCATCCATTGCAGATTTCTATATTGGATCTTGGGAGGCCTCATAAAATGTTTTTGGGCCATATCCAATCATCATGAAACGCCTCTTAGTAATAAGTGGATTAGTAGCAGAGTGCAAGGCTTGTACTTCGAAACTGTGATCTTGTTCTTCTTGGATCGTGTGGATCACCAACAAATCCACTAGATGCTTCAATGGTATTCTCACCCCATTTAGGCATTGGATTTGGATCTATTGGATCAAATGGATCTGGATAAACATGTTCATCTTCAATATCAATATCAAAATATGAACTATCATATGAGGAGGCTTCACTTTCTTGATCATATTCAAGTGGTGGAGGAGGAATTGATCTTTCTACTTCATCTTGTTGGATGTCTTGGAAAGGACCTTCTTCAAACTGTACACTTCTCTCAATGAAATTATTCATGGTGGAAGGATCCAATATTTTGTATCCCTTAGCATATTCAGCATATCCAACAAGTACACATTCATGGCTATGAGGTTGTAAGGACTTTCTCTTCTCTGGAGGAATCTTGGACCAAGCTTTGGAATCAAAGATTCAAAAGTGAGACACATCAGGTTTGTGCCCAATACAATATTCAAATGGAGTTGTGCCTTTTAAATCCTTGTGAGGAACTCATTTTTGGATGTATGCAACACATTTGATGGCCTCTTCCCACAGCTTAGGAGAGAGTGACTTTGAATCAAGCATGTGTGTGGCCATATCCTTTAGAGATATATTCTTGTGCTCTACCATACCATTCTGTTGTGGTGTGTAGGGAACAATGTGTTGCATCTTGATTCCTACATTAGCACAAATATTCTCCAAATACTTTTTCACATACTCCCCTCCATTTTTAGTGCGAAGCATTTTGATCTTATTTCTAGAAATATTTTCAACATAAGCCTTAAAAATTTTAAAAATTTCATACACTTTTGATTTGAACTTGAGGAAATAGACCTGAGAATATCTTAAATAATCATCTATGAATATCAAGACATATCTAGAATTACTGAAGGAAGGATTAGGAATGGTTTCATTGATGTAACTGTGGACCAATTCGAGAGGTATGGAAGCTCTCCATGCATTTCCTTTCTCAAACTTGTGCACCGAAGTTTTTCCAAGCATGCAACCTTGACAGATTCCACTTGAGAATTTGATGTCTGGAAGACCATGAACCATACAATGCTTGTGCAATTATTGTAGATATATGTAGTTAAGGTGACCAAACCTCTCATGCCATAGCCTACTAACTTCATTTGCATGTGTTAGGAGCACATTTGGTGTTGAATAGGGAAGGATGTGGGAGAACTCATAAATCTTCGAATCATGATTTGGAGTGCCAAGTGCAATGAGTTTTGTAGTAGATATCTCAGAAATTTCTACATCATTAGGAGTGACCAATACCTTCTTTGGAACTCTTGTGTGTTTCATTTGATATACTGAGTGAATATTTGCATCCAACGAGGGAACATACAAAACATTCATGAAGCAACCATAGTCAAGATTGATTCTTCCTTTACCTCTAGCTAGAATTTCAGAATCATCACCCATGAGGATTGAAGGACCGCTAGTGGGATCAAATGTAGAGAAGGAGTCCCTGGATGTAGACATGTGTCTAGATGCACCGGATTCAATTATGAAGTAAGGGGACTTTAAAATTCTAGCCATCAATGCATGACATCTCTCTTTGTCATCATATCTTGATCCAGATTCTTTTCTCCTTGCACCTTCAAGCAGAGGAATGTTGCTTTTCTCTAGAAGATGCACCATGAGATCAATGGTCTTGTTCATGAATGAAATTTCAGGGTGGAAACCCCTATTCCAATATGTGCATTTGGACCTTTCTTTCATCTTCTACTTGTCCTTCTTTGAATTCAAAGGTTCTTTTGATGGTTTTGTCTTCTCTTTTTGCTTTTGTTATGACTACTTCTTGTCCTTGGTCTTCTTCTTACCCTTGGAATTCTTGGTTTCTCCAATAGCAAGAACATGGTCCTTGGATGGTTTGATGGATCTCATATGAACCAATATGTATATCTCTTTTGTGAGAGACTCCATGAATGCGCTTAGTGTAGGCATCCTCCAATTTGAAACTACCAGTTTTGCAGTATGGAAGTTTGATACAAATAATAAGTACTCGGGACCCAGTTTTGATAGGATGGATAGAATGACTTGATCATCCTTCTTCTCTATGCCACACTGCTTAAGTTGGAGGACGAATTAATTGAACTTGGTGAAGTAATCATGTATGGTGTTGAAGTTAATGGGACTCAATTTGATTAACTCAATCTCCAATTGGTGACCCCTCAGATCATCTTGTTTTCCAAACAAGGATTCAAGCTTGGTCCATAGTTCGTTCAGAGTTGATAGACTAGCAACATGAAATAGTAGGTCTCTGGAGATGTTGAGAGACAACAATCCATAGGATTCATCAATTTTTTTGAATCACTTGAATTTATCCATAGCTTAATTTGGTTCATGTTCAATCCAAAGTATGCTCCATTTATTTTGATGTTGTTCTCTTGGTGATAGTAAATATACAAAAAATATATGAAAAGATGTATTATTTCGACAATATGCACATTCAAGAGTGCATCAAACTTGGGTAGACCATTTTGGATAAACCAAAATGACCGAAGGTAATTTCCCCAGGAATTATGTGAGAGATATTGATCTAGCTAAACTAGCTTACCTATCTATGCATAACAATAATATATCAACAATAAGTACAAAAAGATAACAAGAGAAAAGAGTACACCCGATATACGTGGTTCACCCAATTGGGCTATGTCCACGGGAAGGTAGTGTTCTATTATCTCCAGAATATATCCCTTAAGCTTACAAGAGAGCAATGCCAATAAACCCAATACAATATAGCAATACTTGTGTTGAATAAGTAAAGATCATCATATATATGATGTGAATCCCTTGACTCTATTATATACTAAGAGATGAGGAGAAATTACTCTCACATATTACATGTGGGATAATATAATTCTCCATAATAACATCTCTTTATATAATAATGATTATCAAGAGTATACTTTACCATAATGAATATGGGATATAATGTATTACTCTTTTACATAATATTGTGGATATCTTCCGACATAATACAAAGACATTATTACCTTCCAAGGAATATAAAATATTCCAACAAATTATGTGAACCCTCCACTACTTCTAGAGCAAAAATGGAAGCAACTACACCTCCAAAACACTCTAGAAACACTTTGGAAGACTAATTTGCTTAGAAAATCTCTAATACCATGTGAAATTTAGCACAATAGATCTAGAAACAAAATTAATCCTCACTTAGTTTCATAGAGATGCACAAAAAATTAAGAAAAAATATGAGAGAATTCACCAGAGAGAAGGAGCTCCAGTGGAATAATTTGTATTCATATGCTATCCAACAATATGCGGATAATCCAAATATATTACAAAGAAGGAAATTCGTGGTCCTTAAGAGGCATTCAAAATCCATACATGTGGTAGGATTATTTTGGAATATTCCCATCAGTAGGCATGAGTGCTAGTTGTAACTCTAGGTAGGTGGCCAGTTAACTAATGGTAGGTGGACCTAGAGGGTCCATGAGGCAGTTAGCTAATGCTAGGTAGACCAAGAAGGTGCATGAGGGAGTTATAGGCTAAAAATAGCAGAGAGAATCTCAAGGCCACACATGAGTGAGTTTAGTTGACTATTAGTGGTCATCGGTGATGAAATCAAGGAGAGTGCTTCAAATACCCAAATTTTAGGAGGATCCTAAAATTTACGAGATTGACTCAAAATGTCCGAAAAATCATGGCAAAGGGCGCATCTGTGGATGATGAGTACAAAAATGACAAATCAATAGTCTAGTGATAATCACAATGATGAGGACTATGCATTAGGAAGTCAACAACATGATCTATGCACTAGGGAAAACAAATAATGTTTTATGCCTAATGTTTAGATGGGTAATATATCCCAACATAGCTACACATCACAAGAGGTACCAAAACTCAACATATGGGTAAAAAGGACTCAATGGAATTTTGGCAGAGTAACGACATAAATGAGGTGGAGAATATGTTGCTATGTGAAATAGGGCACCTTCACATGTATATATAGATATTGTGACCCAGGGTTTCGTGGCCCATGGTATTTGGTGGCCCATGGAATTAGAAAATGGTATTTGGATATTATGAGTGGGTTAGATCCAACTTCTTTTCCCCCTTTTTATGGAATTTTTCTCATTTGTGGGAATTTCCTATTTCTTGGGGATTCCCATTTCCCATTTTTAGGAATATGCCAACTTCACTCTTTTGTGGAAAGATGAAGTAATATTGATGGGCCATTTATGATCTTTTTGGTATGTGAAGGTCAAAGTGGTGGAAATGGAAAGTGGACATGATGTATGATATGGTGTGGCTAGTGGATAAGCAAGTGGAAATTCTTTTGGTGTTAACAGATTTCCCTCTGATGTGTGAGGTCATAAGCTCATCGTATGGCCCACATACATCATAATATATTTCTTTTTTCTAAGGGATAAATTTGACAATAGCATAGATACTAGAAACTCTATCAGAGGGTGGAACATACCCTTCATCGAGACTGCAAGGGCCTGTATCTGCATGTATTACCACTCAAAATGGATGAGATACATATAATCTCAAATATATGGACGAGGAAGGCATACCCATGCTTGTATCAATGTCTTGAAAATATACAAAACAGATAAAGGCCCAGAATGAGGCCGATCAATACATAGATAACTATTGTGTACACCATAGGTGTCCAATAAGAGACTGAATACAATGGAATGTAATCATGGTCCAACCATGGATGATTTGAAGAATTGATACATGGAAACAATGGCATTCACCAAGAATGCAAGATCACAATAACTGATGCACTGTTGGATCTAAAGGGGTCCAACAACTATATGGACACAACAATTGAGAGTCATAATATTAGAGGTATAATGAACTACATCTAATACTGGATACACTAGGAAGAATGGTATTGAGGGGCTTCCCAAAAAATGTTGCCAATGCATCCTAGATATCACAAGGAACATAAGAGTATCATGGTTAGGAGGATACTCACCAATATGCTAGAGTCAGAGGATATCCGGGGTCTTTGACCAAATAATGAAGGAAACAATACCATCTACAAATATCAACAATGCGATGATGTGGTTGAATTAAATCACGTGAGACACAATCAGTCTAAGGGGCATTGAGGGATCCCCTCAGGTGGTCCAAGGAACTCATCAATGAGGTGTATGAAACCAAGGTATAGGGACCTCTGGGTCCATCCTCTGGAATAGATGCACTGATGTCAATAAATGGATACTTGCAACTACCAATGAAATGAGGTTTACTTGAGAGGAGAAAAATGGATACAAACATAGAGGAAATGGAACTGAACACATGACTGAGACACTGAATCGGGATACAAGGGAAATTGTGTAGGGGGGACACAGACTTCCTTTGTTCAAAGGATGATAGTAGGACTGTACTAGAAGCATATGAAACTGATCTCATGGGAGGTCAACATAGTTGGGTTGACATGGTGGGGATGACTATAATTGTGGATGCTCGGAGAAGAGAGACTAATACATGACATCAGGGGAAATCCAAGGATGAATCATCATAGAATACTCTAAAGAAAGGTGACCATATTGGGAATGATTCTATAATAAGAGACTATATGTGATATTTAGGGGCGCCGAAAGGAACTATTTGGGCCTTCTTCATTTTTTTTAATGAGCTTAAAGAAGGGATAGAAGGGTGCTCAATAATGTAATGACCTGTGGATTTTGATTGAGCCTGGGTTATTTAATGCTCGTCGGTATTTTAAATTTTAGAGAATTTGAAAACATAAAGAAAAATCCATTGGTGTTCTATTTCGTAAAGTTAGTCTCCCAATCCAAAAAAAGAATAAGAGTATGTAGGTGAGAACTCTTCTAGCCAAAGGGACTAGAGTATTCACTTTTTTTTTAATTATTCCACCTAGCTTGAAAAAGGGGTGAACTTATACCGAACAGATGCCCTTTCAAATACTTTAACTAGCATGAAAGGAAGCAAGTTTTCTCGACGATCTTTTAATTTTTTAAGGAGTAAAAAAAAGAGCTTAAAAGAAACTCCATATTGGGAGTTTGTTTACAAGGAATGGATAATGAGTGAAAATGTGAAGGAATGCATGTGGATTCATTCTTTGGATATCAAAATAAAAGGACTCCTGATCCTATGGGGATACAAATGAAATGGTTTCCAAATGCAGGGGGTACTAAAATAGTCACCCATGTAAGGTAGGCTCTACGACTGAGTAAGGGAGAATGCAATGGTGGCTAGGATGGGCCACTTAATCAAACAGGGGGGTCCTACCCATGTAAAGGGTAAAATAGATCAATGCATCAGATACTTTAGGGAAGAAAATGACCTATATTTTAGTTAATAGGTTAACCTATAGGGATCGGCTATAGACTGAAACAAGTGGAGTTCAATGCAACTTGGAGCTGTTCACATGGAAACAGTACCAAAGCATAAAATGTGCATTTGGAAATCAAACCAAATATACAGGTGAAATGGGACCTTGAAAATGGTTGAGATCATGCATATGAAAAAGTGAGTAGGGTTAAGATCCTTCCCCCGTGCTATGGGCATGGGGTTTGTGATTATGGATCACATAAATGTTGGATTGAGTTATGGGCCCACTGAAACACTAAGATAGATGTAATGGAGCAGGTTCAAAATGATTGAGCATGCCCCCTATCCTAGGGTAAATGTATTCTATTATGCCCCTAATCCTAGAGGTGTCAATGCACTCTCGATGCTCTCCTAGAGAGTTATCAACAAGGAATCGATCAACCGCTAGTAGGGAGGTGTACTATGAGGATACTGGCCATGGTGGCACACTGAATTGATGATATGATGATGGGGGATGCCCCTTATGTGGTGGATGTCCCCGGTATCATCGACGAGGGAAATGGTGATACGTAGGAAGGTATGAAGGTTTTCCCCCATGCTGTGGACATTGGATTTCCTCATCGGTGCAAAAGGATCGACTAGAAATGTCTAAGGGACCCGTGTCTTTCCACATAGTCGTAGTAGTATGGGTTGAAAATGAAGGGTCATGAGAGGACAAGATGAAACAAATGGTTTTTGTCTCATGGGAAGAAGAATCTAGAGGGTGAACTTATTCTATGACGATGACTTGTGATTCTAGAGAGAACCAACGTAAGTTAGTGAGATTATATCTGTATTTGTCCAGATCATGAAATTGGTGGGAGTAGTGGCCATAGGTGCCACAAATAGCACAAGAATGGTTTGTGTGTAAGGACTTGTTTCACACTTGGGTAGAGGTAGGTACTTGGACAACTGGAATATTTTCATCATCATCCAACATCTGCATGTGAGTACGGAGGATAGGAAACTTTGGACAATTATGGGTAGCGTGAGTTGGAATATTGCATAAAGCGTAGGGTGGAGGTGCTTGAACCGTAGATGGAGGAGATGGTGTCATATATTTGTTTGTCGTTACCGGTGTGATTGGATTTGAGGTCTTTACCCCAACTTTCTTAGTTGGTGGGGGAGAGGGGGAAGGAGGTACGATATTGGACACACAAGGAAGCGGGTGTTGGGAAATCTCAATCGGTTGGACCAGTTGTAAAATAAATGGTGGGGTTAGGGGTGGGATAGGTGCAGGTAGATACCACATAGGAAGGTATAATTTCAATTCTGGAAGGACGAGAGTATCCATCACAGGCATGCACATGATGTTCGATGGAGGAAACAAAAATGGGATCGTATGGATAGGCATAGTCCTCACCATGTTGGGTACCAGTGTCAGTTGTCGTTGAGTTTGTGCTGGGTGTTGAGGTTGCGGGTGTGGTTGCGGTGGGAATAGAGGTTTACCAGAAAAAATGGTGCATAAATATGATATCTCGATAGTCAGATGGGGTGGGAGAAAATTGTCAAAAGTGATATTCAAAATGAGGTGTCTCAAAAGAGGCCTGGACCAACGACAGAAAGAAATAGGATGGAGATGCTATCGATAGCAATGTCAACAGTGGGGAGGACATTTTCAGGGGTAGTTGGTCCCTTGGGATGGTAGTAAGTCAATTGGTTGATCTTGATGATTTTCCCTTCATGAGGAAACATCATAAGTTAAAAAACTAATGAAGAAATGACTTTCATGGCATACATGTAGCTACAACCAAGGAGGAGGTTGTAATCAAGTTAGGAATTGACAACCTCAATGTCAATGAGGACCATTTTTCCAGCTAGCTCCATAGGAAAATTCGTGAGAATTACTTGGGGTTAGGCATCGCAAACATCATAGGCACATAACGCGGTAGTAGAGGGTTACAAGGGAGGTGATTTGAGATTCTTCCGAACAAAGTTCAACATAACACAAGTGGAGGTGCCTTCATCGATGATACATCGATGAATGACAAGGTTCCAGATTGATACGGGAATTTGGAACGTGATAGATGAAGGCATACAAGGTTCTAACTTATCCATGTTGAAAGTGATCAAACATGAATCAGATGGGTCTATAGCACCTAAATATGATAGTAAGGATTTGCATTGTGTGTGGAAGTTCCTGAGGACCTCCAAGGCGGCACGTGATTGGGATAGATCATCCACAATGCTATAGTTAAGCGCAGCATGAGCATTGGGATTATTCGCAACGTGACGCAAAGGAAATTTTTGGACCTTGGGAGCCCCATCAATCGGTGGTGGAGGTAGGCGCAAAGACTGATCTGCAGGGGTGGATGCTACAACCTTATATGTGGGTATGGTTTCAGTAACTAAACCGTATTGGTTGCATCTGGTCTAAAGGTGGATGTCAGACGACATCATCAAAAGGTGGTGAACACCAAAATCAGGGGGATGACTCAATGAAGCAAGTGTGGCAGGGTACGAGACCATGGGTTGTGTGACACCAATTCCTTGAGTAAGAAAGGGATCCTACAACACCATAGGTTGTTGGCCTAGTTGAGGTGGGGGGTTGGGTCGCACCTAAGGGGAGGTAGTCCCTTGGAATTGGTTAGGATCATCCCAAAGTTATTTGTCTCTATCCAAGTGGAGGCAATGATCCATATAATGGTCATAGAAACGAGATAAAGAACATAGGTGGTTGGTCCGAAGATGTGGGTTCTTTCCTTGCTTGGGTGGTTTATTGCAGTTCTAAGGTGTAGGATTGGCTCCATTATTATCAGGGGGTTGTAGAGGTTGTCCACCCCGATCCTGATGTTGATTGTTTCCTCGCTTCCACCCTCTTTGATGCTTACCCTACCCTTGTTGGTTATTGGGGGCAGGTTTGGAGGGAAGGTTCTACTATGCATAAAATTTCCCTTATGGAGAAAGCAGAACATGGGAACGATTTGGCATAGGAGCTGCCGCAGGTTGGCCAAGGTAAGGATAGTAAACAATAGGCATTCGAGGGGTTGTATATGTTTGGGGGGTACTGCCACATGCACATCCGGAAGAGGAATTTCCATGAATGTGTGGGGTATGAGGCGAATAATAGGTTGTCGCTCCTGATTTGGATGAGGGACGGGATAGATCAGGTCCATACCTATTTGTGGGAAAGGAACCCATCGAACGATGCATAATTCTAGGGGAATTTTTGTATGCGAGGTTGGTAGCCGCAGAGGTGAAGGGAGCATACATCCTAGGTTGTTATGCTACAATGCCAATAACACCATTGGCAGCATGGGATGCCCCCGAGGCATCTTTTTGAGAAGAGTTTCCATGGGAGGCATCAGGAATAATGGTGTGTAGATAGACAAACTGTACATAGATCAAGTTGAATTGTTGGGCCTTGAGGATCTATTCTTCCTCATATTGTAGGCACTCTGAGGATACATCCTTGGCAATGGGAGGAAGTAATCCTGACTTGAGGAACCAATCTAAGAATATCTGGTCATCGAGCTTGATTTTACACAAGCTTTGAAGTCGATGCCACTCATGGATATGGTCTATGATGTGGGTAGCGGTATTTTGGAGGAAATATGGGAGGACCTTAACTCCCTCGTCATATCAGATGGGTAACTAAAATAAATACAGGAAAGTGGAAGCTAAGGACACAAAGTTGGAGTGTTCCCCATGAGGTAGTTCAATGTACCACTTGGTTGCGACATGGGTAAAGGTGTGTTGAAACAACCACAATCTGATAGAATCATCCACTATGGCATTAAAGGAACACCATAAGTGGAAGAACATAATATGGTTTTGGGGGTCTTCCCCAGCCTTCCCTTCAAACTTGGGAATGTTTGATGGGAGTTTGGTAGGCATTGGGGGCCATGTGGGATCATTTCTAATAGGATCATTGGTTAGTCTAGCCAAATATGGGGGGTTCAGACTGGCCATAAATGACAGGATAGTAGCAGGATATGACATGGTAGGGCCAGAAGGGGTACTGGCCATAGAGGAAACCATGGGGATGCCTCAACTAAGTGGTGGAGTGATAGTGGTCATCATGGCGGGGACCGTAGAACCACCAACATGGGTCATTGTGACTGTGATAGAGGAGCCACTTCCCCCAGGAATAGATCTAGTGTCTGTATGGATGGTGGATATTGGGCTGGGCATGCTACTAGAGGGAAAAGAGTTGATAACCATGTGATCTGTAGTGGTGGAAGTAGGTTCAATGCTACCGAGAATAGTGATTCCCATGGGACCAACAACTATAGTAGTTTTTGTAGTGATTATGGGGCCACTACCACACCCACCACCAATGATCCCTCCAAAATATGGGTCAAGATTCGTGGCATACATAGGGCTACGTGTAGGTGATTGTGTGAGTGAATCTAACTGGGAAGAGTCAGAAGTGAACTCAGGTTCCAACATAAAAGGTTATGGAGACAGGGAAGTGCATTGAACTAGGGTTCGACATGTGTAGTCCAAGAAAATAGACTAAGGCAACTTCCCTTGAAGTCTATGAGAGTACCTAGGAGGAGATATGGTGACAGGAATGTGCTACGGGTATAATCTCAAAGATTGAGAAAAAAAGGCTAAAAAATACCAATGCAATCGAGTGTGCAAGAGGAGAGTGCAACAAAGAGGCACTCAGGACAAAAAATAGGCTCGAAAAACCCACTACAACCATGTGTCACAGTAAGTGAGCTACAACAAAATGGCCACAAATCCAACAAAAAAAAATACCTATGAAAAGAAAAATGACCCACTAACCTATGAGGTATGGGAGCAGGTAGCCACCTAACTAAAAGATGGAATGCCTTCTAATATCGCTTCCTCTGTTAGGGTCTCGAGTCCTACCAAACAAAGATAAATGGAAAACCAAATATAGCTAAGGGGTATTCCCCTACAGAAGGGGATCCCAGGTAAAAGAACCCTAAAAGAATGGAAACTAGGCTACCTCATTCAAGGTACATCCAAAAAGGTTACCCACGGCTTCAACCCTTTGTTAATTGTACAACTAGTATGTACAATGAGGAAAATTAGTTGGTGTCCTTCAGTATATGGTGGAGAGAGGAATTCCACCCAGACCTCTAGAACCAATAATTCCACTTTCCCTCTTAAGAGAGAGGCCCCTCGACAAATCAATATCAATTGTGCAAATAAATACAAGAGGATTTCAGTCCTGTAATTGGACAAATACTATGTCTTAGATGTAAGTGAGAAAGGAGAAATATTTGGATGCCTATCTATAGTGTCCTAAAATAACTACCAAATTGTTTTGGTCCTCAAGTGAGGTTAATGTTGGTTTAGTTAAGGTCAATTTTAAGGCTCCCCTTGGGGTCAGGAACCAAGCATTTGACTTTAAGGTGTGAGTTGTGTGCACAAGTGGTATGTATAACCCAGAGATATATCCAATAAAAGAAATGTTGAAAGGAAATAATAAATGATGCTATGTATAAACTAGTCTTTCATTCATCATTTCAACTAAATGCAAGCACTTATTTTCACAGCTAACTATAAGTAATGATTTATTACCATACAACTTACTTAAAAATAAAATGATGCATGTCAACTAGATCTAAATGGAACCAAGATGTGTATAAAATACTCAAAAATAGGTTGTTCTTCATTACGAAGCTCAATAAAGGAAAACTAGGAGACAACTACAACAAGAAAATAGGTGTAAGCAGAACGAAAAATGGCACTGCAGACATATAGATGTAGAAAAATCAAATTAGGCTACAGAGGGCAATGAAACTTAAACTGTTTTCTATAACATTTTAAGATGAATTTATAGAAACATACCACAGATCTGAATTCCTCTCAAAACAATAACTGATTTAAAAAAAATCACTCAATTCCGAGTCCGGGAGGCCAAGATATCCAAGTTTGAAAATATGCAATTTTCTGCATGGATGGAAATTTTACAGCAGTGATTCTACGTACTAAGTGATTATATTGAAAATGCCATACTTTTGGTCGATAGATTCAATGCTACAACCATTACAAAATTTTCCCTCAAAATCCTATGAAGTTAGAGATCTAAGGATGGATTAGAGATTTATTTATGTTTCCTAGTCTGAATTTGATAGATGGTGACATATAGGGTATAGATCTGAACCAAAATGGAGAGATATGATAGGAACCACAACCCAAATCCATGGATCGGCTAAAAATAAAGAAAACTAAGCAAAACAAATTGAAAAGCAAATGAGTAAGGAAGGTCAAATGAAACCACAGATCTACAAAGATCGAACCCGATGGGAGTCACCAAAACTGTGGTTAGTGTTTTCACACTAGATGGTGCTAAAAACCACCTGCTAAGACTTATGGAAGTCTTAGTAACAATTTGAATGGTAATGTAAGTAATAATAAAATAAACTAGATCTACACTAAGCATACATAAGCTAACATCAACTTAAAATGGTTTTAAAAAATCACAATTTAGGACCATAAGAAATACCTGGAAATGTGGGTCCTTGCAACCTTCTGAAATAGGGTGTTCTTGGTCTCCTAGAAGCTCCATAGTCTCCATCTACATGTCACAAGAGGTACCAAAACTCAACATATGGGTAAACAGGACTCAATGGAATTTTGGCAGAGTAACGTCATAAATGAGGTGGAGAATATGTTGTTATGTGAAATGGGTACCTTCACATGTATATATAGATATTGTGATCCATGGTTTTGTGGCCCATGGGATTGACAAATGGTATTTGGATAAACATTATGAGTCGGTTAGATCCAACTTCTTTTTCCCTTTTTTTATGGAAATTTTCTCGTTTGTGGGAATTTCCTATTTCTTGGGGATTTTTCATTTTCCTAATTTTTAGGAATGTGCCAGCTTCCATCTTTTGTGGAAAGAGTAAGTAATAATGATGGGACATTTATCATATTTTTGGTATGAGAAAGTCAAAGTGGTGGAAATGGAAAGTGGAAATGATGTATAATATGGTGTGGCTAGTGGATAAGCAAAGTGGACAAACTTTCGGTGTTAACAAAGGTTATAAAAAAAAAGTCTAGAGCCTAAAAAATGATTTGGCCATAATAGGAGTAGAATTGCTCAAAATTGGGTAAAACCAGTGGCATTCCAATGCCATTTATAGACACCACATAAATAATGGAGACATACATTAGCTTATTCCACTCCAATTTCTTTGAAAATTGGATATAATGGTTTTCAAAGACTAACACCTCCAGGATGGATGAGGGCTGAAATTGGGATGGAAATTTTTATAGTGTAAACATTTTGTAGCCATGACAATAACCTGGGTGGATATTGGTGAAATTTCAAAGGGTGTGAAGAGATGCAGAAGAAGGCCAAAATCCACTATTTGGGCATGTGCAAGGTCAATTTTTGAAAATTTGAAAACAAAAGTGACCCAAGAACTCATAATTGGAAACTTTTTTAATCTAAGCATTTTTCCTACTCATTGAGCTGAAAAAATTTGCTTAGAGGCAATTTTTCAGACACGCTTATTTTGTGAGATAACAGTTTTTAGTGAAAATTCAAAGTTTGGACCAAATGTAAAAGTTAAAAGTAGCCAATTCTAGAAAAATATAGAAATTGATTGGAGCATCAGATCTCGAAGATATGAAAGTTGCTAAGTAATCCTTGTCATGAGTATTATTAGTTCTCGGTAGGAAAGCTTATGGTTCTCCCTATATTTTATTCTACGGGTGTCTAAAGTTGGTTTCTGAAGCTAAATAGACATGTAGGAAAAGTATAGAATTGGCAACTTTTAAAGGTTATAATTTTTTTGTCCAAGAATCGGAAATGTGCATACTTATATTCATTGGGAATATTATCCACAAGAAAACAAATGTGCACCATCATATTTTTAAGGGGTGATTCAGATGTTTCTAAAATTTGACCAGAGAAGTGACCATAGACATAATTTGACAAAAAATGCCAATATGGGTAGTTCTCAGAATGCATGAAAATTAATTTTATGATTTTCTAAGAATGTAATGAAGCTAATAAATGAGATCATATGAACACTTTTGTAGATTCAATATCATATGAGGGATAATTAAAGACAACCATTTAATATAGTGCAGCTTGGAAATCCCTAGCCTTTGTTGGGTTAATAAAATCATCATCATCGATGATTCTCGAGATTCATATGCAACTGAAATAGATTACATGGGGGAAAATATACATGTTGAGAATTTATAGACATAATATAATAGCTGTAGAAATCAAGTAACACCCCCTAGAAATTACAGAAACCATGAAAATCCTAAGAGTAGAACTACAAAGTTGCATAGTAGATAATCAAAAGTTGATTAGAGATCAGGAAGAACATAAGAAGTTGAATGCAGCCATGCTCTAGAGTTTGAAATACATTGAGAAGAAGATTCACCATGGGTATCACTCAATAAATAAGGAAAAGAGTGATAGTATCTCAAGGAGACATTCTCACAAGAGGTCCCATAGCATAAGAAGAATTTCTAGAGATCAAACATATGCTCCGGAATTCTATTCTAGTGGGCCATTTGCCTATAAAAACTCCATTGAAGGTTTGAAATCTCTTCACATCATAGGAATAAGAGGAAGAGGCCTTTTAAGAAAAAACCACATGGGGAATTTTGGAAGGCCAAAACTCTTACTTTTGATGGTGTAGTAAAATCTGGTCAAGAGGCTAAGGCTTGGCTTCTTGGGATAAGGAAATATTTCCAAGTCCAAGACTACTTTGGCAACATGAATGAAAGGGTGTCCATACTCAATTTGAATGAAAGAGCATCTATATGATGGGATCACCTTAGACAATTCAAGAAGACCAATGAAAGGAATATTGTGTGGAATCAATTCAAGAAGTACTTCAAGAAAAAATACCTCTCTGATAGGTACTATGATGAGAAAATTAACAAGTTCCATGAGTTGAAATTGGGACAAATGACCATGGAGTACTATGACAATAAATTCTTGGTGATGATGAGTCATCTTAAGTATATTAAATATTATAAGGTCAAAATTCATTGTTTTCTAAGTGGGATGTCTCAGTCATACAAGGCAGGGAAAAGTTTAGGGGTAAAATTTAACCTAGGGGCTAATTTTTAATTTTTTTCCAAACAAAGAGTCACCAATTTCCATTTTTTTCTAAATTGATTCACCCAAATTCCATGGGATAATTGTTTTTAACTCTAAAAATTTCCAAAATTGGCCAAAAAATTTATAAAACCCTTAGAAATTTGAATCTTTTAGAAAAATATCGCCTAAAATTTTATGGTTGGAAATTTAAGAATAAGTAATATTCGCCAATGTTTTTACACTTTCAAAAAATTATGGATCCTTAAAATTTTACCTGATACAAGGATATAACTGAGTTTGATTAACTTCAAACTCTAGATGAGTCCATAAGGATGGCCAAGTATTGTTCTGATCAAAACAAAAGTAGGCTATAATTCCATAAAGCATGGAAGGACAAGAAAAAGGAGAAGTTTGACCAAAGAAATCAGCAAAGGAAACCACCATAGAGTGTGACTAAGCTAGATAGGATGATGGGAGAGAATACAAGAGACCCAAGAAATCCACTTCAATGTTGGGGATGTGGAGAGGACCATTTTTTTAGAAAATTTCCACATCGAAATGGGAGTTCCAAGCATGTTCACAACATCCAAGAGGATGAAACTATGGGTCTAGTGGGAAGGACCATACCTAGAATTTATGTTGCACTAGAGGACAACTAGATAGACCATCAATCAAATATGGTTGAGGTGGAAGGTAATATTTATAAGAAATCTATTTCCATTTTTATTAACCGTAGATCTACTCACGGTTATATCACTCCTAAAATTGCTGAGATTTGTGCTTTTAATAAAACAAAGCATATTAAATCATGGCTGGTCCAACTAGCTACTGAAACCAAGAGTAAAGTTAGTGAAAATGTGGAGAAATGTCCATTATAAATGGATGGAATTTTCATATGGACAAATATGAATATCTTTCGTCTTGTTTCTTATGATGCTCTCATTGGAATGGACTGGTTGGAAGCATACAATGTTAAACTTTATTGCTACAACAATACCTTTGAATGAATTGATGAAAAAGGAAACCCAAGGATAGTAAAGGGAGTTCCAAAGGTGGTTTATATTAGGAATATTTCAACCATGAAACTGAAGAATTTATTTAGAAAGGGTTGTCAATTGTATGCAACCCATGTATTGGATAAAATAGAAAATGAAGTTCTCAAGTTGGAGGACTATCATGTGTTGCAAGAATTCAAAAGTGTGTTTCCTGATGAAGTGCTAGGATTTCTTCCAAAGAGGGACATTGATTTCACGATTGATATTGTGCCAAGAGCTACACCAGTGCCTAAGACACCTTACATAATGAGTATTCCAAAACTATTAGATTTGAGAATGCAATCACAAGAGTTGCTAGAAAAGAAGTACATTCAACCAAGTGTCTCCATGGGGAGCACCCATGATATTTGTGAAAAATGAAGATGGAACACTTAGGTTATGTACTTATTAAAAGAATATGAAAAACGTTACAGTAAATAATAACTACACATTGCCTCAAATTGATGATCTCTTTGATCAAATGAGAGGGGAAAACATATTTTCAAAGATTGATTTGAGACCGGGTTACCATCAAGTTAGAATAAAGGAATAGTATATCCATAATAAAACCTTTAGGACAAGGTATGGACACTATGATTTCATGGTGGTGTCATTCATTAATGCACCAAATACATTCATGTGCCTCATTAATAGTGTTTTCAACAGGTATTTAGAGAAGTTTGTTCTTATTTTTCTAGATGACATTCTTATTTATTCTAAGAATGAAAAGGGAATGCAAAACATTTAAGAATGAATTTTCAATTGCTAAGTAGCGGAAATTGTATGCAAAGCTAAGAAAAAATGATTTCTATAAAAAGAAAATTCATTATTTGGATCACATTATTTTAGAGGAGGAATATTAGTGGATCCAGAAAAAAGATTGAAGCTATTATGAATTGGCCAACTACAAGGAATGTGATAGATGTGATATCTTTATGGGTCTTGTTGGTAATATACAAGTTTCATTGAAGGATTATCCAAAGTTAGACCTCATCACTTCTTTGAAAAATAAATTTCATGCAACATTGGCATGGCCAATTTCATATGTGTATGGCTTCCATAGAAATTCCTAGAGCTATATGATCAGTTGATGCCTCATGATAACTCACATGATCCCTTCATAAACCTATTGAAAAGAATAATTATTTCCATTGTTCTTTCTCATGAAGTTGACTTTCATAGGTAGCTACATCATTAACATATTCAACCATCCTAATTATAGAACAAATAAAAAACCACATTTAGTCATCATGTCATGCTCATTTAATCTAACAAAATTCCACTCTTAGTTAATATGCAACATCATATAATCCTACGAATATTTATATGCACTCTACCATATATTATCCCTTTATATGTCTACTAGTGCATATGCATTCCAACTATTTTACTCTCTTGCATTTATTATCATTATCATTCCTTAAGTATCTAAACATTGTAGACTACTTAATATCAATAAATATAAACAATGCAATATAATAGTCAAGGAATTCACCCTTTTTATTCCTCTTCATAAACACACAAATCTATTCTACTTTCTACTTCAATAACATCCAACTCTATTCTAGAAACAAAAATAGAGTTTTACGGTGAGAAAAGATCCCTCATTTCCATATTTTTCTTGTTGGCCACATGAATCACTTATTTCCACAAACAATTCTTGGCATCATGGAGATTCATTTGCTGTCTTGAGTTGAATTTGAATTATTACCCTTCCTAATATTTGATACTCAATTTTCATTAAGATGTTCTAGTCTAGCCTAAATTGGCATTAGGAATTCCAATTTGAATTCCTTTGAGGAAACACCAATTTGGGATCGACTATTGGAATACAGATAGAAACCCAAACTTAGATGAGCTGGTCGATGATTTACTTATGTAAGAAAGAATGCCTTATCTACAAAATTTAATAAAGAATGTCAAAATTAGATTTACATTGAGAAGTTAGAGTCGATCCAAAATTGGCATTTGAAAGTATGGTAAATAATGATGAATTCTAAACATTCAAAAATGATATCTAGGTTGATTTCCAAACATTCAAAGGATATATCCAAGTTGAATTCCAAACATTCAGTCAAGATATCCAAGACATAAAAGGAACCTTGAAACATGAAGGGGGAAGTTGTGAAGGATATACACATCCTACTTATGTCCCAAAATTCAAATCTTGGAGAGGAGGATAAGGGGAACAAGATGGTGGAGTCCCATTCACCTTAGGCTAATTTCTATCATACTTAGAGAACAAGAGCCTTGAGTCCTAGATACCTCATCACTCATTACTCCAAGATCCACATAGTCATGGGTTCAACTTCCGACCAAGGAACTACATTCCCAAGATATATATGAATAAGTCTGATGGTAATGATCTGATAACATGGATTTTCCATAAGGGTAAATTCTTTGATCTACACAAAGTGTTGACATTACAAAAGGTAACTATTGCATTCTTGTATCTAAAACCTAATCAATTTGTGTAGTGACAATGGCTTTGTGATCACAAAAAAGACTATATTGTCCCTTGGTCTTTATTTATGGATGAAGTAATAGCACATTATGTGGATAATAAAAGAGACACCTTTATCTGATTGAAAAATATCATGCAAATAAGCCTAGTGCAAAGCACATTAAGAACTTTCAAACATTGAGGGTTGGAGTGAACAAAATTTTAGAGGATAATTTGTTGGATCTCTTATGGGCACTCTAAAGGAGAGCACTCAACATGAGGTATATATTTTTAAACCTAAATCATTGGAGAATACCTTTAGTTTAGAAATGAAAGTTCAAAGTAAAAATATGGCTAATAGAAGGGCTGTCACTAACACCTATAAAGAGGATAATGCATGGGGGCTTCACTAGAAGGCAATATAGTATCATGTTCATTCATATTGCGGTATTAAATAATCATGATATCCTAAAAATTATGTTACTTATATATTAAGGGGAAAGGGGTTTTTTTATTTAATGTAACAATACAAAAATACTTTGGGGTCTTTTTTATATGGGGGGGCTGACAAATATCCGCCAAATGGAGATGGTGGGATCACGGCCGGATGAGAAATCAGGTTGAGGTAAGGCTCGGGCTTACCAATACGCAGAAAAATCACGTCTTGAGGCATGCTTGAGGCCAGGGGTTTCATGGTGAAGATGGTTTCCAGTCGATCATAGTCGAGAGATAGTGGTCATTGACAGCCAATTGTTACCAATAGCACTCAGCCAATTGTTACCAATAGCCTTGGGAGGCTCTAAGCCTCCAGGGCCTGTTATAGGCCCTCGATAGGCCTTGGGGGATTGAATACCCAACCATTCGTGTCTATTACAAGCCTTGGGAGGTTTGGTCAGCCTCCTAGAGCTTGTTACAAGCCCTGGGGGCTTGGATACTTAGCCCACAACAGGATTAGTCAGAGATTGGGGAACTGCAACATGCAATCTAAATGTTGTACTATATGCATTAGCTCTAGTGACATACAAGAAGTGATCTCCTATCTATTCATTAGACCATTAGATGTTGCAAATCATAATGATATGTGGTTGAGTAATTGCATTGTGGGTGAAGTAATGTGCATCCACAATATACATTGAAATAAGCAAGGTGCATTGTAGAATGTATGTGGTGTCATAAGAGGGGTATCATATCAATATACTAGGTAGAAATATAAAGGGGTATAAAAAATGTTAATGAAAAAATTGATACGTACAATATCTAGTGAAAAGAGGGGTTTTTTAAAACTGGGAAGGCATATTGGGAGGGGGTTAAAAAAAACCGATTTTGGAAGGTATTTTCCAATATTTAGTGAAATTAGGGGTATTGTTTCATATGCCATGAACGAATGCGCTATGATAGCGGTTTATTGAGTGAAGCCCCCGTGGGAAAATGTTTCCCTTCCTAGCCTCACCTAGCCTACAAGGTTGACTCCTTAGTAAGTGGAAGAAAGACTTGATAAAAGGGACATTGCTTCAATGGGTGCAAGCAATGGATGGAAATTAATAATATGTAGGGAATGAATGGATGAAGGAAATGAATTAATGAAAATGATGCATGTATGGGAATATAATATTTTTATATTCAAGTGGACTTGTAGATAAGATGTTATGTAAAATGGAAATCAGATTTATGCATGCATTGTGCTCTTGCATGATGGAATAAGGTAAGAATAGTGGTATGAATGTGTCTATGATCCTTAATATACATGTATTGGAAATGGAACACTTTGTCTTTGCATGTGAATAATTGAAATGTTGTAATGAGACAGATTTCAAGATACTCAATAACGTGGTAATATTGTATTTCTTGACTTTCTTTCCAAATCAATGTTACCTTTGCATTGTGTAATGATTTTGATGATAAACCTTGAGATGTACCAATATAAGTTATTAAGAGAGATTTTCATGGATATTGAATATCTACAACATGTATATAAAAATTTGGATAAGATTTAGAAACACTTGGTATAAACATTTTTTTTATTTTTTTAGATCACAAGTGTCATTGTTGTTTTTAACATGTGCTTTTCCTCATGGAATATTTGGGATGCTTTCACCATGAGGGAAAACTATTTTTTATTTCTACATATCTATACATGCCTCAGGTGATGTTTTCAAGTGAATACCTATCAAGACTCCTTCGAGGAGTTTTTCATCATATAAATTTTTCTTATTTTGTTATTGTTTTTCATTATATTTTGTGAGATGATGAATCTAATTTGAAAGAAATGATTCTTTCAATTAGATCTAGATGTTGACCATGAAGCTAGAAAATAAACTCCTCCCTTGACAATTTTGTAGAGTTTAAGCCTATGTCCATTAACTTAAAGAGGAAGTTTCTCTTCATATATATTTCTTACCTCCATAGTGTCCTCCTACCACTCCCAAATGAATTTCCCATAGTATTCATGCACACTAATTGTCCATTATGGATTGCATGATTATCCCATCCATAGCCAATTTGTATAATTGACCCACAATCAACTAATATTTTAAAAATCTGACAAGCAATTACTTCTTCCGATTTATTCAAATATCCTTTTGGTGAAACTCCCATAGTGAGGAAGAAGGTGATATGTTACAATTAGTAGAGAATTTCTGATACTTGGAAAAAATCAGAGTTTGGAAATGGTTCGTCAATTGACCCTCTAGATTCTCTAGATTTCACTCTAGATAGGTGATGTAGTTCAACATTATTCCTTCCTATATTTATGATGACCTCAAAGTTTAGTTCCTAAAATTGTAATATCCACCTACTTATGTGTCCCTCTAAAATAAAATTATTTACTAAACATAATTGTAGTATGATCTATGAAGAATTTGAAGTGCCCTCGTAGTAGGCAGTGCCTAAAATTCTACAATGACTATACCATTTCTACTTCTTCTCCTTTTTTGGTGGTGTAGTTGTGGATTTAGATAGATTCATTCTACTAAATTAGTTTGGATGATGTGATTTTCCATCACCATGTTGTTCCAATACCAACACCAACAAAATGATTGAGGCATCAACATGAACATGAAACTTGAGGGTCAAATCTAGAAAGACTAGGATCAATGCACTCACTTGTTTCTTATTTAGAATTTTTAGGGATTCTTGGAATTCTATAGTCTAGATAAATTTCATATCATTTTTTATTAAACACTCCATTGATGTAGTGATAGTTGCACACCCCTTAAAAAATATTTGGTTGTACCTTGTGTGGCCCAGATTCAACTAGAATGTATAAATATTGGTCGGGGATTCTAGATTGAAAATTGTTACTAATTTAGTTGGATCCACAAGCATCCCATCCTTACAACTGGTGTGGCCTAGAAATGTATTTAATGGGGTTCATAATACGTACTTTTTTAGGTTTAGTAAGATCAACAATTATTGGCACCTTTCAAACATCATCCACAACATCAAGATGTGATCCTTTAGTAGACTATACACATTTGAGTCTTATAAGTTCACATATAGTAACTTGTAAATGTATTATTAGAAGGATTCTATCGCTATTACTGAAATCATTGTTGGGGAATTTCTTAGGCCAAATAGCATGACATTGTAAGCATAGGATCCAACTTCGCATAAAATTTGTTTTCACCTTGTGCTCTGATTCTATCCACACTTGATGGTCATATCCTCAGAATAAATTAGTAAATGAATAGGATTTGTTTCCCCATACCTAATCTAGATTTTTTTCACTAAAGAGGGTAGAGAATGGGTCATGAACATAGGATATGTTCAAGTTCTAAATATCCACACAAACCCTTATGGATTCTCTCACCTTCTTGTCATGTATCACTATTGGAATAATATAGTGCAACTCCTCCATGGGTATATATCTAGCAAACAAAATCTTTTTGATCTACTCCTTTACCCTTTCCTCTATTATTTAGTTCAACATATAAGGAATTTTCTTGATGGGCTTGGTGTCTAGATTAAACTCTATTCCTATCTCACAAAGTTCCCCTTTGATCCCCATGATTTAAGTGAAACTCCATGGGAACATATATACATAATAACTAAGGAAGGATAACCTTAGATATTGTCTCATCCTATTAGTCTTTAATGAATGTAAACTAAGGATGATCCTCTATACCAATTTTTAACTAGTTTATCTTCAACGTTTCTATGCATATTTTTCTATAGGATCATGTTGACTCAAACCCAGTCGACAGGGGTTCCCATCATTGTCGAAACAAACCACAGTCTTCCTGAGCACCGGCTCGGACAAGGTTTATCCTTCCCAACAACACCTACAGAGCATATGAGGTCTCATCCGAGGCGTCCAGGAAGAGCAGACGGAACCATGTTTCTGCCGAAAGAAGGAGGATGGTTGCGGCTATGATACTTAAACTTATTGCAACACTAAGAAATAGATCTTTAATAATTGACTCTAGTATTAAAGGGACATTCAACCAATACATTCATCATTGCAACAACAGTAATTGTAAAGCAAGTATCGCATCAAAGAAGCATGACATTATTCGCATAGTGGAATATCACATTATCATAATTGAACAAATTGAACACAGGGATTGCACCAAAATTGATTCATCATATTATCATTGTCAACCCAGATACAACGCCTCTACAAAAACTAGATCTCTGCAATGACTCTTAACATCAAAACATACCCGGAAATCAGACAACCAACATCAAAGCTTCACATTCTTAGCTTCCAATTCTCTCCGTGGATTATATCTCTGGGAATTATCTCAACACCTACAATTCTTATCTATATATAGGATTCTTCCTTACAACTCTTTTCCACTTACTACTGACTTCCTAAATGACACTATGGACAAATGACCCAATATCTAACTGACTTATCCAAAAATGACCAAAAACCCGCATTCTGTGGTATAACTGACTCAACATTACATAATATGTGGTCCAAATGACCCAAAACCCGCATTCTGTAGTACAATTGACCCAAAATGCATAACTAATCTTCTGCTCATCGCCATTCACGTCATCTTCTCACCATTCACACCATCTTCTACCTTGTTGCAACATCGGAGATGCTGCGATAGCACTCTACCAAACCGCCTGCCAACAAGCCCCCAACACAATCTTGTGGCTCACCCTTGGGCCACGTCAACAGGATACAGTGTAATCCATCATTTTTATGGCTGAACTATGTTTCTACAACTATTCTTGCTATTTGGATTGCGTGGTGTTGTCCGGCTCCTTATGCTACATTGATCGTCGACTCACTGGCATGTAATGCTTACCCAAAAGTGGTCATCCCCCGACTTGTTGTCATGTACCTCTCAAACTCATCCTCCATTCTCGAGGAATCTAGTGTAGACTGAGGAGAAGTTTACGAATAGTGCCGAGGTGCAAAATAGGCCAACGGATCTGGCACATCTGTTTCACGCTGGTAAGCACATACTACCAAAATCAGGGGGCTACCACCCCCATCATATTTGTGGTCGCAGGGACCACAAGGCTTTGAACTATCACCATGTGCCTAGACATCTCAGAAGGGGACTTCATTTTTGTAACACCCAAGTGTCCGCGACGTTGCTTTCTCCAGGCGGTCATGCACACTCGTCGTTTGGGCCCTCAACGCACCTGGTGTGCTACCACACGAAATGAAATGGATCATTTCCACAGCCTCCTTGGAATTCCTAACTTAGTTAGATGCCTAACCCTATTTCAACATAAATACCTCTCAACTAGAAATACCTTTGTGCTCTGGTATCCTCTGGTTCCTATATTTATGCATCGCCTTCGTCCGGACATCTACCTTGACAATCATTTGCAAAACCCATTCACATAAGGTGCCAATCATATCATTTCATTGTTCCTTGTTTGTATGAACCAGACTTCTGATGTGCGGAGTGGCAACCATACTGCCGCTGACTGCCATTCGTGCCAAAGTGTGCAAACCATCACCCTAGGTGTCACCGACCATGCTTCCACGGTGTGCTCTTCATGCCAAACGTGCGTGCATTTTCCAGCAATCCAAGCCAACTAACAATCATACCTGTCAAAAGAAAAAGTTCAGTTTGCTAATGATTCTTAATGATTCCTGATTTGACCCAGTCACAGCGCAGGAACTATTGAAACCCTACCGCTAACTTGTGATGCAAGCCCTCCTACTTGCGCATTCTATCCCTGCTGGTGCGCCATCTTTCCACCAGGAATCCTGCATTAACTCGGACTAAATCCTGTATTAATGACCCAAATCTGTTGTCGATCCTGTCAGCTGATCGGCCTTCAACCTATTACCATTCACCATTTTTGGGAGCATCACCTCGTCCAACTACTACAGCTGAACTGCACTCCCTGAAGTAATACTACTGATGCGATACAGACCTTGCCAATGCATCTACAACTTTCCTGGATGTTTCATAAACTTGCTGTCATACAACAGCACCAAGTCGCCCTGCTGAAACTATTTTTTTTTATGTGTCGATCATGCCATGCTTTTAGTGATCCTTCTTGACCCCCTGGTGGAACCCAGCGATGAACCGATCTTCCTCCAACTGCACCAACTATTGTAGACATTCATCTAGTGCCGCTGCATCATCCAGACCTATTGCAGCCGTGATGCGCAAACTCGGGACAATATACTCCATGGGAATAATTGTTTCTTATCCATACACCAACTTAAATGGTGTCTTCCCTCTCAGTCGTTTACATGTGGTGCAATAGGCCCACAATACTGCTAGGATTTTGAGATGCCAGTCATCATGGTTCACGTTACACACCTTTGTCAGCGCATGCTCCAATATCTTATTGAAAGCCTCCACTGTGCCATTCTCCTACGGATGATAGGGTGTACTCTTCTTATGTTGTATCTGCAACTCCTCCGTCAATGCGCTAATGGTGCAATTAAGAAAGTGGATTCCTTGATCACTCAATAATATCTTGGGGTAGCCGAAGCGAGTGACAATGTGGTCAAAGAGAAACCACGTGACTGTGGCCATAGAGGAATTAGTGACTGGTGCAGCTTATACCCATCGAGTCAAATACTCTATCGCGGTGATAATATATTGTGCACCCGTGTGCTTCCTTGGTGGATTGATCAGTCCTACAAAATTCACCGCCCATTTGTCGAACAACTACAATGTCAACTGGGGCATCAATGGCGTCTCATCGCATCAGGATGGTTTTCCAGTTCATTAATAGATATCACAGGACCGCGCATAGTCTGTCGCATCATTATGTAGTGTGGGCCACCATAGCCCAGCACGTAGCACTTTCCTAGCAGTCTCCATACCACCATAGTGTCCTCCGGCTACTCCTCCATGCGCTTCTGCTAATATCTGTGATTGCCCATGCGGCAAGACACATCTGTGCAATACCTCATTGGCACCCATTTTGTATAACTCTCCTACAATTAGCTGGAAGTCTGCAGATTTGACTACCAACTGCTTCTTCTGACTGGTGGTGAACTCGTCTGGTGCAGTACCCATTGACAGAAACTGGATGATTTATGCAAAGTAGCCATCTGCAACCTCAATCCGAAACAGTTGAGCATCTCGTAAACCATCTTCAATGTTGGTCGGCTCCTCTCTTGTATCGATCCACGAGAGATGATCAGGACTGGCATTCAACTGGCCTGGCTTCATAATGACTTCAAAATTGAACTCTTGAAAAATAAGTAGCCAATGGCATATCTTCCCTCCCAACACAGGCTTATTCACTAGGTATTTCAACGCAGAATGGTCAGTGAACATTATAAAGTGTCCACCCAACAACTAGTGCCTGAACTTCTGCAACGCGTAGACCATTTCCAGACCTTCCCACTTAGTGGTAGTGTAATTTCTTTCTATGGAGGACAACTTCCAACTTGCAAAAGAAATAGGATGATCAAGGTTTCCTTCTCCTCGTTGAGCCAATACGACACCCAATGCAATCGATGAGGCATCAATATGGACATGGAATTCCTTACTCCAGTTCGGAAATACCAATATCCGTGCCGATGCCATCTTTGCCTTCAGTGTTTCAAAGCTATCCCGACATTCTGGGCTCCACTGGAATGCCATATCCTTCTTCAACAAATTCTCCATAGGGGCAGTAATCGTAGCATAACCCCTGATGAACTTGTGATAATACCCCGTGTGTCCCAGAGTCGCCCACAACTGCTTAACAGTGGTCGGTGGTTGCAAACTCAAAATGAGCGTAATCTTAGCCGGACCGACCAACAACCCTTGCTTACACACAATATGGCCAAGCAATATCCCAAACGGTGCACAAAAGATGCATTTCTTCAGATTCAACGATATCTGATGCTATCGACATCGCTCGAGCATCACCCCCAGATTCGCCAGATGGTCACAAACCAAACCATAGACCGTCCAACCGTCCATGTATACCTGTAAAAATTTCTGAATGAAGTCTCTAAATGCAACAATGACAATCCATGAAAATATCGCAGGTACGTTCTTCAAACCAAACGGCATTACAATGTATTGAAAGCAGCACGATTCAATAACGAAAGTTGTCTTATGGCGATCTTCTTTGGCAATGCAGATCTGATGATAGCCAGAGAACCCATCTATGAAGGATTACATCTCCTGGCCACCCACACCTTCAAGCACTTCATCAGTAAATGGAGTGGGGAATGGATCATGTAAACATGCATCATTTAGCTTCCTGAGGTCAACGCCAATGCGCACTTCACCAGTCTTCTTATCATGTACCACCATAGGACTAATCCATTCCGGTTCCTCAACTGGTTCAATAATACCAACGTCCAACATGCGATCCAGTTCATCCTTGACCCACTCCTTATGTCATAGATTCAATCGATAGGGTCACTGCCGGATCGGCTTAGCATCCGGTTTTAATGGAATCTTCATTTCTCCTAAGTCGCCCAGAATCCCCTTCATGTCGGCAAACTTAGTAGGAAATATGTCTTGAAACTCATGGAGCAAATCAGTGACCTTTCTTATCAGCTCATCATCCCAGTAATCCCCGACATTTTCAAACTTCGGAGTGTCCTCTATCCCAATATTGATCTTGTGGAGCTTCAGCGGCTGACGGATTAGGTTGCTTGGCACATCAGGTGGTACCACAACACGACTTCCTTCTGACTCCGGGATATTCACATTTCGTGGATCATCACCATATTTTGGCCCACCATTGATATTGAAACACTCCATGAGAGACTACAACTGGCAGTGCGTGTGTGGATCCGCAGGATATGCTACCAGGACAACTTGCAGAATTACATCACGGATGAGCTATAATGCATTATTAACCTCTGGATCGACATCTGCAAAACTGAATGTATGGGTAAAACACATTGTGAGCTCCAGCCAAGTAGAAATTTCCCCTCGCAACTCAGCTGTAGTATACTATGAACATGGCATCTCATCGAAAGTATGGATAAAAGCATGGACGCACTCATCTTTTGGTTGCGATACCCATAGCCGCTGACATTCCATCAAGTGACCACCCGAATCAGTCTGACCATCATACTTTCCAGTGTGGTAAACCTCAGTATCACCAAAATGTACCATCATCAATCTTCGGCATTTCGACCATCCATCAATCGATGCCTTGTGTGTCTCCCACCAGCGTGCTGGAGCAGCCTTCAATGCTTCATTCAATTCCAGCAAGCACCGTGGTTCAGAAACTCTTTCTTAAAATTCCATCAGAAAGTCGGATAAGCTAGGTAGTCCTTCATATGTTGGTAGTGTAACCGTTTCAGTGGCAACACGACATAATGACCGTGTGACCAACCCGCACTTACGGAGCGACACTTCGTGCAAGCGGTTCTACCAATATTCCAGTGCATCATCAAAGTCAGAAGACGCAGAGCTGTCACTGTGCCATCCTAGCTCACCGTTGGTAGTCGGATGTATATAATCTTCAGAAATATTGAATGCATGGTCCCATTCACTGGGATCATCGTCCTTCACTGGCTCTATGTAGTGCCATCCTTCAGCCGGATCCAACGGGGCGATAACTCTGAAATCGCGATTTTCAAAAGACATCATCCGTTGCTTGAAGTTGATTACAACTCCACTATCATTAGCCAATCCAATCCATAACAGCGCGGGATAAGAGCTCCCGCCTTAGACAACTTCTATGACATCAAATTCGGCATAGGTTTTCATACCCTCGATATCTACCACTAGCCACGGAACTCGCCCAATAGGTGTTACTTTCGCATGGTTAGCCAATCGGAGTTGTACAAGATACTAGCTCAATGGGGGGCTCCCCATCTTCTGCCAAGCCTGCTTGGTCAAGATGTTGACATCCGAACCAAGATCCAGAATAACTGAATCAACATCATAGTCACCAATTTGAATATTCATCCGCATCTCCTTACCCATCTTCTGTCATTTCAAGGAATTAACTGCGAGCTCTTATCGATCCTGGGCCGGTCATCGCAACAAGGCTTCAATCGCAGCAAGAGCATCGGGATCTTTTTCCAGGTACAAACAATGTTCCAAAAATTCTCAAAGTATGCTGGATCGCCGCGATGGGCTAACCTCCAAAGTAGCATCAAAAGTAGAGGGCATGTCATACATGATGGCTTTACCTCGGTCATTTCCTACTACCCGTCGTGCCTGAAGAAACATCTCCCATCCCGCATCAATGTCAAATGATACCTTCTTTTGTCCAACTAACTAGATCATTGAGCTGTCTTCTCCAATTGTATTTCTTCCTCGAGTGACCACAGCAATGGAAGCATCTTGCGGTCTTGGTTCTGCAGAAATTGTCGCGATGTTTGCACCCTGCTGCTGATTCGGTGGTACATTCCCCGGTTGATCTACATTTGGATTTATTTTTTGATTCAGCCACAGATTCTGGTTCTGCACTGGTTGCTGTACTTGGTTCTGAGAGGGCTGCTATGCTTGGGGCTGTGTCTACAACTGGGGAGTGTTCCATGCCTTCCATCGTGCAATCAACTGTGGATAATTCTCAACTGTATGATCATTAACAAAACATAACGTACACTACTTCTATAGTAGTGGGCAGTCTCGTTGATAGTGTCCCCATATCGCACAGTGATAACATTGAACATGTCCACCACCACCTCGTCCTCCTCCGCGACCAAATCCTCTGCCACGTCCTCGTCGGTATCCTCCCCGGAATCCTCCCTGCTGCTAGTACTGTGGTTGGCTAAACTGTTGCTGCATTGGTGCTGGTTGCATCCCTTGCCCTTGTGGTGCATAGTATGTTTGTTGTACACATTGTGGAGCCACCTGCATAAGAGCATATTGCGGCGGTACAAATTGCATCTACGGTTGAGGTAGCGGCTAGGCTACCTGCGGCTGCGGTTGTGATTGTTGTACAGCACGCTGGTCGTCCTTGACGTAGAATGCATCATACATTCTTTCTTGTAGCAACCCATATGCACGGCAATCTTTGTCATTGTGACCCACCGACTTGCAAAATGTGCAATAAATATTTCTCGGGGTGGTAACCATTTTCTGCATATAAGGGCAATTGTCGTGACTGTGCCCATACACCTGGCAGACATGATACCATGGCATGCTTCCGCCATTCAACAGGTTTGGCGCACCTAACACCAAATAATTGCGGAAATCCGGGAAATCATCCTTCGTATGCCCTTCTCCTTGGCATCGTGTACACCATACTTCTTCATGTTGTTCCTTGCTTTTCTTCAAATCCTATAGTTTTATAGTCAAGTTAGCAAGTTGTGTCTATATCTGTGACATCCCAGCTGCATTATCTCCAATCGACAATGCCTCCAATCGCATTGCAATCTCTGGAGCTTCACTGGGCGTCGAGATGTTTTGTTGCATCAACGGAAGCCGGATGTGTGGTAGCAGTGTCACGATGAACCACTGTTTATGTTGGATGGCTCTCATATTGAAACTAACCTTCGCCATCAGCATCTTGAATCACTGGTCGAAATCCCATACCGTCTCATTGGGATACTGCTTAATTTCCTTCAATTCTGTAATATATTGAGCCTCAGACTTGGGCCTTCTAAATTCGGCAATCGGCTCATCCCAAATCTCATCTAGTGACTTCTCTGGAGCTCCTGAAGGGACTAGAACAAACTTCATAAACCAATCTAATGCACGACCTCACAGAGTCGTCGCTAGCTGTCCTTTCTTAGTAGCATCATCGGTGATCTATTTTTTGGTCCAGACCGCTTCACATAAAAACCAATACTATTCTGGGTTGTCTGTCGCACTCCCGTAGAACAACGGTAAATTAGCATCATCGCCTACCATTATGGGATTCCTTCCTCCTTTCGCTATACTACTACCAATTAACTTTTGTGGAATTGACAAACTTGGTGGTGTCGAAGTGGTATTTCTTGCTATCTGAGAGATAGTGAGCGAAGGTGTGGGTACGTTGGTGCTGGGGTTTGGTCTTTCCTCTATCCTGGGTGTAGCCTGGTTGTCCTTGTCAGGACTATGAGGTCACTTCATCCCATGTGGCATTCCTTCACGGTCTTGCGGTTCAACCACTGCAGGACCTTCTCCCATCCTCTACCTCTTTTCCTGTCGAAACCTTGCTCCTTCCCTCGTAATACCACTTTCTTCCTCAGCTTCAATCACAGTCTCATCATGACCTGCACCCATCTACCCCTTACCATTCCATGTACCGCTCCCCAACAGTCGCGGTACCCATGGCCTCCGCCCACTAGGTTGTCTACTGATCAAGATGCATCTTCAATATACCTTTTTCGCAAATAAGCATCTTGATCGACAGTTGAAGCGACAATAAAAACCTGCCCTAAGGTTCACGAAAGAAACATCATTCGGCTTCACTATAGGAATTCTGAGTATCAACCACGAACTCTATGATATAGCCTTCTAGGATGCTATCAAACCACACTTCGACAACCCGTGATGCTTTATTATCAAATTCCTACAATTCCTGAATCAATTCGGGGGTCCAGGTCGTTGGTTCACCACCTTGGAAGTTCTTCTTTTGGAAGGTCAACTTTTCCAACCAGTTGAACAATAGGACCGGAAATTCACAGAAGAACCATTTGTGCGGACCGTCGTGAATGTATCTACCCACCCATAGATCTACTGTCAATCGAGTGTTCCTGCTTTCCTCTTCAGCGAATTCCTGCAACTTCTGATCAAACCATTCTTAGATCTCCAGTTTCGTCGCAACATGTCCTCCTTTCACTCCGTACACAATCCCGACAATAGAACCATTTGTTGACTCAAACCCAGTCAACAGGGGTTCACATCATTGTCGAAACCAACCGCAGTCTTCCTGAGCACTGGCTCGGACAAGGTTTATCACGCCCAGAAACACCTGCAGAGTAGATGAGGTCTCACCTGAGGCGTCCAAGTAGAGCAGACGGAACCATGTTTCCGCCGAATGAAGGAGGATGGTTGCGGCTATGATACTTAAACTTATTGCAACACTAAGACAAAGATCTTTAATCATTGACTCTAGTATTAAAGCAACATTCAACCAATACATTCATCATTGCAACAATAGTAATTGTAAAGCAAGTATCGCATCAAAGAAGCATGACATTATTCGTATAGTGCAATATCACATTATCATAACTGAATAAATTGAACACAGGGATTGCACCAAAATAGCTTCATCATATTATCATTGTCAACCCAGACACAATGCCTCTGCAAAAACTAGATCTCCGCAATGACTCTTGACATCAAAACATACCAGGAAATCATACAACCAACATCAAAGCTTCACATTCTTAGTTGCCAATTCTCTCTGCGGATTATATCTCTGGGAATTATCTCAACACCTACAATTCTCATCTATATATAGGTTTCCGCCTTACAACTCTTGTCCACTTACTACCGACTTCCTAACTAACACTATGGACAAATGACCCAATATCTAACTGACTTATCCAAAAAAGACCAAAAACCCGCATTCTGCGGTATAACTGACTCAACATTACATAATATGTGGTCCAAATCACCCAAAACCTGCATTCCATGGTACAATTGACCCAAAATGCATAACTAATCTTCTGCTCATCGCCATTCGCATCATCTTCTCACCATTCACACCATCTTTTTTCTTGTCGCAACATTGGAGATGTTGCGATAGCTCTCTACCAAACCGCCTACCAACAGATCCTCTACTCTCTCTCCTGTTAGGATATTTAGACACTTAGGAGTTAGTTAAGATCAACTTGTGTAATATATCCATTAGGCAAAGTGTGTTTCTTTAGTATGCATTTGTAAATATTTAATCTGACGGTCATGATATGCTTTAGAGATAGAGTGATCCAATGGCTCAACTTCTCTTAGATCATACCTACCCTTGATCCGTGGCTTAACACCCGATTGGTCCATGATATCTATTTAAAGAGCATGGAGGGTCATTGTCTAGTTGATCGATTATGAGACGCTCATTTGTAACTTTCTTTCTTTTGCACAATAAACTACTCCATAGAAGCTATTTGGCCGGGGCCATGGAGTGTTTCCCTCTCGAGGGATTAAACCACGTCAAAACATTGGTGTGTTGATCTGTGATCTATTTGTGTGAAGTGGTTTCTCTAGGTGTTCGGTCTTTTGGGAGTACCCTGTGTACCCGAACATGGTATCAGAGCTTTTATGAAGAGTCGCTTCCGATTATGATCTAGACCTTGAACTGGTGTTGCCGAAACTTGAAAGGGTTTTTGGTTTTGGTAATTTTGTGCATTTTTGGGCTAAGGGAGGTGTTCCATTGCGTCCGGAGCACCATTTCCATTGGGAAATAGTTTTCGTTTAATCAAAAACGGTTTTTGGTTGCTTCAGAAATGTGTTTTTCATCAGATTTGAAGGTATAATGTTACAGTGACGTTTTTTATTTAAAAAAGATATAAAAAACATTATCTCATATTTATTAGTTTTGATTATTATATTTTTTTTAGTTTTGGATTGTTGCTTTCCTTGTCTGCGTATGATCTTTTCCGTGCACCTTGTGCGATCTCAGCGAATTAGAAACGGAAAGGGAAAGGGTTTTTCTCGGCTGCATATGCTCTTTGCCATGCACCTTGTGCGATCTCGGCAAATCAGAAACAAAGAGAAAACATAGACTTTCTAGAAAAGCTAACAAGATCTAACCCCAAAAGTGTGGAATTTTTTTTTTTTGTTTCGGTTTGTGATGTGATTTGCAGGAAAAGAGGTAAGCACGGAAACCGAGAGAGAAGAGTAAAAAAAAAAAAGAAAAAGCTCCCTTCCTCCTTCCCTTCAAAGGTTCATCTTGGGAAGAGGGGGGTCCTTTTTTTTAGTTGGACATTCTCTAATTGCCACATCACTATTGAGGACATCTTCAACATTTTCTTTGTTCAAGCATAGCTTCATCATACGGAGTCAGTTTTCAATGCCGCCTATTTTTTCGAGCTCTTCGCATCTAGAGTATTGGTTTCTGTTTTTACAGCCATTAATTTACAATATGGCTGCCCCTTGTGATATTCTACTCACCAATTCCAACTATTTCTCGTGGAAATCTCGTATGGAGGATGTTCTATGAAGTAGGGGACTTTTCAGAATTACCTCAGGGAAAGAAACAGAACCCACTAATGATGATAAGAAAATAAAATGGGAAAATAGATGTGACGAAGCTCGTGGATTGATTGGGATGTCAATCTCTACTGATTTGCGATTCCACATATCTGGAACTAATGAACCTGATGTTGCTTGGGACAAGTTGGAATCTGTGTTTGGTAAACACAATGAAATTTGAGGTCACCAAAATCCAATTGATTTTTCATGCATTCAAGATTATTTATCCAAGTACAAAACTCTTAAACTCTTATATGAAGAATTGAAGATTAAGAGGGAAGACAAACAATGCATTTATCATATTCTTTCAAAACTTGGACCTGGATATTCTGTTTTTGTATCTACATTTTACTCCATGAAAGAAACCTTGAATGCAGCTAGCTATCAAGAGCCTAGTCTTGAATCCTTTTGTGATTCCTTGATTAGAGAGTAATATAAGCTCATCCATCTTGGAATAATTAACAATGCAGATACATCTAGGAAATCCTTATTGTCCCAACAGAAAGAAAAGTCCAAGCCTCCCAAGAAACAAAATTTTCGCAATAATAAGTCAAACAAGGGTCCCAAACCCTCTCAGTCAGCTCCTTCTTTAAAAAATGACAAAGGATCCAAGCCAAAAGGAAAGAAGACTGAGCGTCATTGCAACTATTGTGGGAAAGATAATCATGATGAATCTAAGTGTTTCAAAAAGATGGCAGCCTTGGAAGCAGCAATGAAAAAGCACCACATCAGCCTAGATTCGCCTACAGAATCTACCTCTCATGGACATGCACTTTGTGCTTCTAGTTATTCTTATCATGCATCTTCCTCTTCTACTTCAAATGAATGGCTCATTGATTCTGGAGCATCTTATCATATGGCTAAGGATCAAGCCATCTTTTCTACTATGCATGAATGTAACACCAAACAAATATTTTTTGGTGATGATAGATCTCTAAGTGTTTTAGGATCTAGAATAGTTCCAGTAGATAATGGTCATTTTAGTGATGTACTATGTGTTCCAACAATTTCCTACAATTTGTTATCAGTCTATCAAATCACTCATTCTGGTGAAGGCAAAATTGTGATGTTTACACCTCACCAAGTTGTAATCAAGGATTTTAAAGATCCTCAACAGGTCCTAGCTATCGGAATTGTTGATGATATTACTAGGTTGTACAAATTTAACAACTTTGGTTCATCACCTTTTCCTTCAGTTTTTGTTGCTCATAGTGATAACTTGAGCAAACTTTGGCATGAGCGATTTGGTCACTTAAATTATCGCTCATTTCAACAACTATGTAAATACAATATGGTGACAGGTCTTTCGATGGTATCTTGCAGGGATGGTGTTTGTTCCGGTTGTGTACTCGAAAAACATCATCGGGACATTTTTGACAAACGTGCCTCTTGGCATGCCTCGGTTTCCTTGGAGCTTGTGCATAGTGACTTGTGTGGTCCTCTTCCATCTACTTCCTTTTCTGGTTTCAAATATTTCTTAAATTTCATTGATCATTACTCCAGACGCACTTGGGTTTATTTCCTAAAACTGAAGAGCAAAGTATTTAACATGTTCTTGGCCTACAAGGCCCTTGTTGAAAAACAATCTGGTCATCAAATTATTAAGTTAAGATCCGACAATGGAGGAGAATATGTTAACAAAAAGTTCACTACTTTCTGCACTAAACAAGGAATCCAACAACAACACACTGTTCCATATACACCACAACAAAATGCTGTAGTTGAACGGAAGAACCGCACTTTAAAAGAAATGGCTAATTATATGATCCAATCTAAGGGACTAAGTCTTCAATTTTGGGCTGAAGCCATAAATTGTGCAAATTACATAGTTAATCGCACCCCCACTAAAGCTTTACAAGGTATCACATCGGAAGAAGCATGGAGTAAAATTAAACCAGATGTAAGTCACTTCTGTGTGTTTGGTAGTGAAGCATGGGCTCACATTCCGGATGAAAAACGGAAAGCATTGCAGCCTAAAAGTGAAAAATGCATATTTGTTGGATATTCTGAAGATGTAAAAGGTTATAGACTTCTTCAACCACATTCTCATGATATAATCATTAGAAGAGATGTTAAATTTGATGAAAATCTCTTGGCCTGCGAGCCTAACTTGGTGATTGTGCCATCTTTGGCCTACAGGTTTCCAACTCTAGTTTTTGATGATGGTAGTGAGGATGAAAATCCACCTCCAACTGCTCATGTTCCTTGAGTTGCACCAGCACAAGTGCTTCCTCGATGGGTCCGTTCAACATGTGAAGTAGTTGGTGATCTTGCAGGTGATCCTAGAGATCAACATCGAACACGTTCTCAGTTTCAGCGAGCCTCTTCTCTTTTGGCTCAGGTTTCCGAGAATCATGATCCAGAAACTTTTGCAGAAGCTTCAGGAAATCCTGATTGGGATGCAACTATGGATGAAGAATATCGTTCCTTAATGGCCAACAATACTTGGGATCTTGTACCTCTTCCAAAAGGAAGAAAACTTGTCAGATGTGAATGGGTCTATAGAACTAAGTATGCTTCAAATGGAAGTGTTGAAAGACTTAAGGAAAGGTTATTTTCCAAAGGTTTTTCCCAAGTTGAAGTGATTGACTACAATGAAACCTTTGCTCCTGTCGCAAAAATGAACTCCATCCGCCTTGTTCTTTCCCTTGCAGCCTTACATAACTGGGAAGTCCATCAAATGGATGTCAAGTCTTCCTTCTTACATGGTGATTTACAAGAGGAAATTTACATGGAACAACCTCCTGTATATGTTCAGAATAAATCTATCCTTGTCTGTCACCTTGAGAAATCTTTATATGGCCTTAAGTAAGCTCCTAGAGCTTGGTATGCCAAAATGGATAGCTTTCTACTTGACACTAGTTTTTCTAGATGCCATTCTGACCCCAATGTCTATACCAAGAAAGTAGGAAACCATCTCATCATACTTGTGCTATATGTTGATGACCTTATTCTTATTGGTAGTGACCCTAAGCTTATAACCCATGTGCAATCCACTCTTAAGAAAAATTTTGAAATGTCAAACTTAGGACATTTGCATTAATTTCTTGGTCTCCAAGTCTTGCAAACCAAAGACAGAATCTTTCTTTCTTAGTCTAAGTATGCTTGTGATCTTCTTCGTCGCTTTCACATGGAAGATTGTACACCAACCCCTTCTCCCTTCTAGTCTGGAGTCAAACTTTCTGCCACTTGTACTTCACCTGAAGTAGATGCCACCTTGTATCGTCAGCTTGTTGGTAGTATCTTATACTTGACTCATTCCCGTCCTGACCTTTCCTTTGCCGTTGGTCGTGTTGCCCGTTATATGCAAACACCTCATGAAAGTCACTAGAAAGAAGCTAAAAGAATACTTCGATATATTCGAGGTACAATTCAGTTTGGGATTCATTACAGTATAGGGGGGTACCTTTGTTGGTTGGTTTCACTGATTCAGATTGGGGCGGCGATCTTGATGATCGAAAGTCTACTGCAGGTTATGTTTTCAGTATGGGATCTAGACCTATCACTTGGGCTTGTAAGAAACAACAAGCTCTTGCTCTTTCTTCAGCAGAGGCAGAATATCGAGCCGCAGTTAATGCCAGTCAGGAAACTTTATGGCTTCGATAGATCCTTTCAGAGTTTGGATTCGAGCAGCAGCAGCCTACTCCACTTTGGTGCGACAATCAAAGTGCCATCAAGCTCGCCAAAGATCCAGTTCTACATCAACGCAGCAAACACATTGAGATATATATGCACTTCATCAGAAATCTTGTTCATGATCGTGTTCTTGAAGTGCTATTTTTCCTTATAGATGATCAAGTTGCCGACATCTTCACCAAGTCTCTCACAGAAGTGAAGTTTTCTAAACTTCAATCTATGTTAGGATTTCAGGAATTTGTCATTAAGGGGGGATAGGCTCTAATGCCTCCTTCCTTCTCCTAATAGTTTCACTTTTGTAAGTCCTTCAATCCTATCCCAAGTTGTTCTTAAGGGGGGATGTTAGGATATTTAGACACTTAGGAGTTAGTTAAGATCAACTTCTGTAATATATCCATTAGGTAAAGTGTGTTTCTTTAGTATGCATTAGTATGCATTTGTAAATATTTAATCTGACGGTCACGATATGCTTTAGACATAGAGTGATCCGACGGCTCAACTTCTCTTAGATCGTACCTACCCTTGATCCATGGCTTGACACCCGATTGGTCCATGATCTCTATTTAAAGAGCATGGAGGGTCATTATCTAGTTGATCGATTATGAGAAGCTCATTTGTAACTTTCTTTCGTTTGCATAATAAACTGCTCCATAGAATCTATTTGGCCAGGGCCGTGGATTGTTTCCCTCTCGAGGGTTTAAACCATGTCAAAACATTGGTGTGTTGATCTGTGATCTATTTGTGTGAAGTGGTTGCTCTAGGTGTTCGGTCTTTTGGGAGTACCCTGTGTACCCGAACATCTCCTACACTAATATTTCTCCCTATTATTTTTGGAATGATGGATATCACAACCTCTCCATATTATTTATTCTTTCGATCTCCTTTCTTAACTTAATACGCATTTACAATTCCATTGGTCGTCTACCCATTCTCAAATTGGTTCTTTTGTCTACTTCTTATACTGATGTGATTTACATACATATCTTGAAAATCTATTCACCCTAGTATCAAATAGGAAAGAGTTAATGGAATTATAATATAAATGATGCTAAGGGATTTCCCTAGACATGAGAATATTCGGCATAACCCTCCCTAGAGAGTTTTCCACTTGTGGGTCCATCTATAGGCCACACTGTGAAAGTACAAGGCCTTGGGGATGGGACCCGAGGTGTGAATAAATTTATAGACCCAATTCTACTATGGAAATCCTTCTCTATCCCATTTCTAAACACACCCATCATAATGAAACACTAGATCTATCTATCCTATGAGATTTGAACAAATAGACCCAGGTACATAGACTAATGCCAAGATATATAGTGAAAATCAAACCAGCAATCAATAAATTATGTAACACATGAATAACATAGATCATTACACAATAAAATAGAAGCAAATATGAATAATTGAATGATATATTTCATTAACTTGAATGGGTGGTGGAGTACAATATTTAAAGAAAAGCCATTCGAATTAGGGTTAGATCCAATTCAAATTGTCCATGTAGTGAATGAGACAAGTTAAGATTAACAAGAGGCTAAAACCTCTTAGTTAGCCCCGCTAACTATCATAAATTGAGTTAAATTGAGTCTAGACTTCACAATAACTAGTTATCTGACTAATTGCTTAGTTAACTGATTGACTAACTATCCTAAACTTACTTAAAATGACTCTAGGCTTCACAATAACTAGTTATTTGACTAATTGCTTAGTTAACTAAGAGAGAGTGAAAAACTCCCAATTAGGTTCATGAAGGAGAATTAGGGCTTGAATGGTCAATTTATGAGTAAAATTAGCAAAGATTTCTCAGTTACCAATTGAGAATGAACTAGATAGCATTCCTCAAATTAGGGAATCACTCCCTAAATCAAGGGATGCGCTCTCGAAACTAGAAATGCACCTAGTTAAGCTAATTTTGGCCATTAGGGTTTTAGTTCATGTGGCAGATAGAGTGGTAAGAGACAGTTAGGATTCATGAATTCAAGGATTAGGTGACTAGAAAGGGAGAACGGTGATATGGGGAGGTTTTTAGCTCTAACACCCCCCCCCATAAACCTAACTACACGAGAAAGGGAAAAAATGGGTCTTGGCAATTTGCAACCATATTAGGTACCTATGCACACATATTAGATATTTCAATTTTGAATGCCTCTCAATATTATAAGAACTAACCCTTATGCAAGTTATTTATATCCATTTCAAATCCCCTTTCCCCTTATGCACTTTTCTCTCTCTCTCTCTCTCTCTCTCCTACAATATTGAGCATGATTTGTGGAGCTATCCCCTTGGGATATCCCAAAATATATACACACACACATATATATATATATATATTGGGATATATATCTCAATATTCCTATATATATATATATATATATATATTCCAATATATATATATATATATATATATATCCCAAGAGGAGAGCTCCACAAATCATGCCCAATATTGTAGGGCATATATATATATATATCTATATATCCCATGGGGTTAGCTTGCAAATTATGCCTAATATATATCGCCCAAGGGGTTATCTCCACAAATTATGCCCAATATATATAGCCCAAGGGGTTAGCTCTATAAAGTATGCCCAATGGTGTAGGGCATATGGCTAGTTGTACCAATAATAGTGAGGGAGATGTTGTCACGTAACATACATGGAAACAACAAGGAAAAATTTTAAACTTTTGGATAGCAAATTCTGACTCAATTTTAAATTTTACACAATAAGTATAAAAAAAATAAAACCAACATAGCTCCCTCTTAATTTGGATCTATTAAGTACCAAGAGAGATAAAATATATTGATGGATACACTAATTTTTTATCTTAATTTTTTCACACATCCAGTAAAAAATTACATATAAAGAAATTTGATCCCTCTCAGTACTTGGTAAATACATATTAAAATGAATTTATAATTTCTTTTGGATAATTTACTTCCACTTATCACAATATAATCGATGTGCCAACCTCCACTTAAAAATAAGTACACTTAACAACATTCCATTTGTGATCCTTTAACTAGCAATTAAAACTTGTGCCTAATACTAAGTGCTATCACAAATATTCACATACAACTAACATGTGTAAATGTGTCATTCGAAGTACTCAAACTCTAATAGAAACGTTAACAACACTCTACATTGACCCAACATATCATTAACCATGTTCCTAGAATATTTTCATTTAATAACTCAAAATTATAGAAACGTTAACAACACTCTACTTTGACCCAACATATCATTAACAATATAAAGTAATCATGTTCTTAGAAAATTTTCATTTAATAGTCCAAAATTATAAAAAAAATATTAAAAATCCTAACATATTGATATTACATCTATTTTCAATCAATGGATGGTGCATGTCTTACTTTCGATCATCATAGACATTACTTTCATTTGCACAGTAAACATTGCAGCATGCTATTGTTGACATTTACATAATATTCCATTAGACATGATATTCCATTGCAATGAGAAAAATCAAATCAAATCTACTATTAAGTTAAGTTTATTTTGAAAGACAATAATGGCCATCAATTGGAAAATCCTTTAACATTGTAGCACTTTATAGTTGAGATTTTAGTCATATAGAGTAAAGTGATTCGGAAGACAATAATGGCCCTCCATCGCAAGGTTCTTTAGTTTTTTAATTGGAAATATTTTAAAACGAAGATAACTAAATGGTCATTACTTAAATTATTATTTTATAAATTAATTAATTTGTATATATAAATGTTAGTATATAAATTTTGTATTTGGATTTTAATAGTGTTATATAATTTTATTTTCAATAATTTTAGTTTGTATTATCTAAATGTTTTATGTTTTCAATTTTTTTCGAGTATATTTTTAATCTTATTTTGTTGGGAAATTTTTTAAAATTTTTAGAATCACATATATTAATTATGGAAATTACATAATTTGAGTTTTATGGGATATTAGAGGGTGCTGAAGCTATTAATGAACTTAAAAACGCAATTTAAACACTTCCAAATTTGATAAGTCTATATTTAAAATAAGAATCTCCATTCTAGTTTTTTTCCATATACTTATAATTATTATTCAATAATTAAATTTTGATTAAATTATTACATTTTATATTTTTTTATTAAATTAGTTTTTAAGAGTAATAAACCATATTAAATTATCCTTTCGCTATTTTGATTACTCATATTTTATTTTGGTTGATAGTTTATTTTTTAATTAAAAATAATAATTATATATATAGAATTTAATTTTTTAATTATTATTATATTGGAGATATTTTGAATATTAGTTTTGATGATAATGCTAATCATTAACATCCATTTAAATCAACTAATGATTTATTAAATCTTAAGAAAGTTCATAATCACTTCTTTTTTTATATATTTATTTCTATGTTCAAAAAGCTTTAAGAGAAGCATTCATTGTGAAAAATGATAAGCAAAGGCACACAACACACTTGATGCATTTTCATTACTTCATAAACTATTTAAATATGACCTAACAACCTACTAATTGTCTCTAGATTTAATGCATCTATTTTGACTGGGTCAATATCAGGACACACAAACAACTAACTACTTCTTGACTTGTTTGGTTATAAAACTAGTGGTCTATAACAAATTAAATGATGTCTTCAACATCTGCATTACGGAAGTTTCCCTATCTTCTTCCTTGACTTGCTTGTCATCATTCAAATATTTAATGCCCTTCATACCAATGGATATAATCTTTATCTCCAAGTTTTGTACGCATACCTGAAACCCACTTGTTGTTTTCATCAAGTGACATATTGTCATCCTCATATTTTTCAACAAAACTCAGCAATGGTTGATGAAACTAGATCTTTTCAAGACTCTACCTCATAAAGATCTTATGAACATGATATTCAAAGACACTATTACAATCTGTCTTCATGTGATCTTCCTCTATTCCATTTTCTACATCATTCATGGTTTCCTCCATCTCTTCTTCAACCTTTCTTCTTGCAACATCTTCATCTTGGCTACATTCTTCATCTTCTATGATCACAAAATAAAATAAACCATTAACCATGGTACATCTTCCTTAGTTGTTTCCTTGGTCTTTGATTATGTTATCTCATCTTCTCTACCTTCTTTATTTGTTTCTCCTACTCCTTCAACTATTTAATATGCAACTTATACTTATATTGTCCTTTGCTTCACCATTAACTTCATTATCATATTCATTTTCATCATCCACTTGCACAGTGGGATTTACTTCATCTTCTTCTAGATTCATTTCATCAAGGTGTATTGCTTCATTTGCAATAGATATTGTTGGATTCATCAAAGCACTTGCTGCTTCATTGGAAGATTCACCATCACATGCTGCTACATTGGAAAATCCAACTGCAACTTCTATATATTTGTCTTCGTCATCCGCCTCTATTTCTACACAGTGGGTTTCAATGGCTGCTTCATTGGCAACGTTATCTTCATGAATGTCATCCACTTGTGACTCAGTATAGTGGGATTCACCATGCTCTCGTTTACACACATAGTCTTCTTCCAGTGTGGCAACATTTTGCAAAATGTTGCTCCACCTTTCATTGTACTATGTTTCAAAAATATTCCAAGCTTGCTTGGTGCTTCTTTCTTCTTCAATCATGGGTAAATTGCTTTCATCCAAGCCTTGTCGAATGAGAAACACTGCTACAACATCATTCTTCATATGATCTTGAAATGATTACTTCATACTTGTGAGTTCTTCAAACCCATTCAACACAATATCCCATAGGTCTTCATCACGATCTAGTTCTTATTTTAAGAACTCACATATCATAGTTTTTACCAAAGAAAATAGATGGTAGAAAATAAAAATTGTTCTGTGTTACCTCATGTGTTATCTCTGCTACTGTCTTCGACAAGTATGTTATTGAGAAGTATCCCATGATGTGTGCTCATTTTCCATTGAAAATTCTAAGTTTCTACTCTTATGTTCTCTCTCCTAAGTTGTTTTAGTCTTCTTTTATGACCCATGACACTTGCTCTTGATATCTCATCCACCTTTTTATATGGCATATTCATTCCTAAGTAGATTTTGCATGCGAATTCACTCATAGAGATTCTTCGAGCGATGGTTCTCTTCACGTGAATTCGACCACGATACTTCCTCATGCGACGGTCTTCTCTTATTTCTTCTCACTGATTCTCCTCGCGCCACTCTTCACGCGGCTGTGTTTTCTTTTCTTGGACTATCGCATCCGTATAGCACAACTACATGTGACCAAATGGAATGCGTTAAGTGATGGGGTGTTCTCTCTTCCCAAAGGCAGCTTAGCCGCGATAATCCTCTCTTGAATGCCTATAGCTCCCTCAAAACTCCTCGAGAATGATACTATCACCCCATGGATCACTCGAGAGGGTATCTATCTCTCTTTTTCTTTTTTTGGGTGATTCTTCTTGCAAGGTGATGAAACTTGCTTTAGAGTTGTTAGTGGTGACTTCTTCTCAGTAGACAAACTTCTTTGAAGATTACAACGTACAATCTCCTCTTCGAGAGTGGTGGATCTCTACTCTCCGCTTTCCAATTTCTAAAGAGGTTTGTTTGTTCCTTCCTTCCATTTTCGAAGAGGTTTAATTTTGCTATAATTTCTTTGGTGTTTCAAGCCTACTCTGATACTATGTGAAAATGATAAGTAGAGGCATACAACACACTTGATGTATTTTTATTATTTCATAAATTGTTTAAATACATATGTGGAGACTTTTCTGGAAAGACTTAACAACCCACTAACTATCTAGATTCAATGCATTGATTTTGGCTGTCAATCTCGGAAATAACAAACAACTAACCACTTCTTGATTTGTCAATAGCTACCTAGCGGGAGTAATTTTCACCCTTAAAAATATTACATTGTAGCCAATATTTAGAAATTGCAATTTAGTGTGGGTGCACGCAAGACATTCTAAGAGAAAGTGATTTTTGCGCCGAGAGGCGCCCTACAGCCTAGTATGGGGGAAATCTTGTGAGTCGAGCGTTTGTCGAGCAACAAAATAATACAACATAAACAAAAAAAGAATAATACAAAGTAAATAGTAATAAATATTATGTCGACCATAAACAAAAAATAATAATACAAAGTAAAAAGTAAATATGAGACTTAAACTAGAGACATTACATTTTATTTTTAATACAAAGTAAAAAGTAAATATGAGACTTTAGAGTGTTTGTAGAGTGTTTGTCCAGTAACAAAATAATACAAATTAATAAAAAAATAATAATACAAAGTAAAAAGTAATAAATATTATGTCGACCATAAACAAAAATGAATAATACAAAGTAAAAAGTAAATATGAGACTTTAGAACTTAGGATCAGGTGGATCGGGTATTACACTCAAGAAGCTATTCAAGGAGAGGTTTGCACCTCCGAAGATTTGATCCCTCTCGAGACTTGATAAAGCCTAAGATTTGGATCTAGGCTGGTTACCTTCAATAGTCTTACTATCATAAAGATGATGAAATTAACAAATATTTAATAATAATAATATAAACAATCATAATTTCTATTTACAAGGACTTTCACTTTTTTCTATTCAACCTTAAAAAATTGATAAGAAATGAATTTAATTGTTTTAATTGTCAAAAATATTGGAGAGAAACTAAATTCTATCTAGTTTTGGTTTTCATAAGTTAATAAGTTATGAATATTAGTAGTATTAAAGTTATTTCGAAATTGAAAGTTAACATGTGTATAGATAAGGCATTCTATTTATACCAAAAAAAAGATAGACCATCCTAAGAAAGAGTGTTTTAATCTTTCATTTTTTTAATATCGCAAAAATTATATAAATATTTTTTATTTTAACAATATTAATTTTATATATAATAAAAAAAAATCGTTATTTTAAGTTGAGATTACTAATTTCTCCTGTGTAATTTTTATTATATAATTTGAAGTAATGCTGGAAAGCCTCTCATACTGGATACAACCATGTTTAATCACAAAACTTACAAATAATTAGAAGTAGAAGGAGTAAACCAAATAGAAACACCATTGAGGGTGAGAGTAAAAATTTGGATCTAACTCCTTAATGAAATTTGCATCTAGAGTTAGGGTTTTAGTATCAAAAACTTTGATTAATAAATTGTGTAAGTTAATACCAAAGAAAAAAGAACACATTAATATTGTTAATCTAACTTAACAAGCATCAATTTAATATAGATTAATATTGTTAATTTAACTTAACTAACATTAATTTAATATATTGAATATGAAAGGAAAAATAAATCATTTGACAATTAAAATTAAGAGAATAACAACATATTGAATAATAACCCAATGAAACAACCTCTAAACGTGAAAGGATAGAAACTCATGAAATCAAATAAATGAAAGAAGAAAGTAAGTAAAAGATCATAATTTATTTAAAGATCACAATTTATTTATAATATAATCTCAAAAAAGGTAACTTTGCACAATTAAAGTTCTTTACTCTATCAGTGCATGGCTCCATTTCTAGACATTTTTGTGTTGTAAGGATAAAGACTCATGAAATCAACTCCTAAAATAAAGGAAATAAGAAATCATAATTTTTTTTTAATTTAATTTCAAAAAATAACTTTGCACAATTAAAGTTCTTTTTGTTATCGGCCTAGGATTTTTCTATCCCTCTTGAGCATCCCATACCATTTGAAAGCCTAGACACGTGCGGAACTAGCGTGATATTGCTTGTTGAGCTTGGTCATCAACCACAAGTATCACCTGGACTACGGCTTACTGAAACCAGCCTGACCAAACCTGCGTCAAACACCATCGAGATGTGCGGAATGTAAGTGCTCATTTCACCATAGACGATGCATCCAACAACATCGCCACCCAACCTTAGACCATGCAGTCTTGTCTCATTTTCTCCCCCGAGCCAATGCTTGGACAACCGACAACCTGCCTAATGCAACGCAAGCTCAGCTAGTATCAATCCTTGAGGATGCCTCGAGGGTGCTGTCCTTGCAACCTACCAAGTCCAACCACTTGCTAACATATTGATGTGTCCCTATAGCCTCCATCAACGCATATTGTTCTAACCGAGTGTTACACTTACACAAGCTAGGGATTCTTCGCATCATCCTCCTTGGTCCTCCTAACGATCCAACACACTAGTACACCATCCGTCCAACCGAGGCTACAACCAACACCCAGTCACGAAGGCTACCAAAGTTCTTGTGAAATGCAAGGTCATGACAGTCTCCCCCACTTAAAGACGTTGATGTCCTCGTCAATGCAATGCAGCTCCACCAGGGCCTCCGATGGAAGGGACGTTGGTGGTGAAGAGACACTTCCATGTTTTTCCTAAACCGAACATGGGCTCTGATACCATTTGTCACGGGCCTAGGCTTTTTCTATCCCTCTCGAGCGTCCCATAACGTTCGAAAGACTAGACACGCGTGGCACAATCGTGATATTGCTAGTTGGGATTGACCATCAACCACAAGTATCACTTGGACTACGCATTACCAAAACCAGCCTGACCAAACCTGCTTCAAACGCCATCGAGATGTGCGGAATGTAAGTGCTCGTTTCACCATAGACGATGCATCCAACAACATCGCCACCCAACCCTAGACCATGCAGTCTCGTCGCATGTTCGCCCCCAAGCCAACGCTTGGATAACCGACAACCTGCCTAATGCAACGTAAGCTCAGCTAGTATCAATCGTTGAAGATGCCTTGAGGGTGTTGTCCTTGCATCCTGCCAAGTCCAACCACATGCTAACATATTGATGTGCCCTTGTAGCCTCCATCAATGGCTATTGTTCTAAACGAGTGTTATGCTTACACAAGCTAGGGATTCTTCGCATCATCCTCCGTGGTCCTCCTAACGATCCAACACGCTAGTACACCATCCGTCCAATTGAGACTACAACCAACAGCCGACCGCCAAGGCTACCAAAGTTATTGTGAAATGCAAGATCGTGACACTTTCGTCTATAATTGCATGGTTCCATTCCTAGACATTTATGTGTTGTAAGGGGTTTGGGATCATGAAGCATTCAATCTATTTTCCAAGCATCATGTGAACATTATAGAGATGGTAATCATGTGAACATTATAGAGATAGTGGGTCTTATGATGAATGGACCTTGGTAGGCCAAACATAATTTGTAAAACTTTCAATTAATTATATATTGTATTAAGTTATAGTTAATTTGAGACGTTTTTAAATATACTCACTTGAATGTTCTAATAGATGCCATTTTTACCAACCCTACACCGCATGGAGAACATTGGCATCATTAGAATGTTATGTTATTGTGTAATACCTTAATCATGAAGCATTTTCATTAAATTGAATGAAATTTAATTAAATTATTAATAAAATTACAAATTTTTATTGCTAAAACTGTACTGTATTGTATTTTTTATTGTATAACTTGATTCAACCTCTTCAAAACCCTAATTTTTTTTATTATACAATTTCAACATTAAATATCTACAATTTTAACAATTCCAATAGGTTTTCGACCCAAAAACAATACAAATTAACCTTTAACATTACCTTTTATGGTATTGATTGTTCCAAGAGAAAGATGTTTTCGACCCAAAAACAATACAAATTAACCTTTAACATTACCTTTTATGGTATTGATTGTTCCAAGAGAAAGATGTTTTGGTGTATATACATGAAAGCTTCCTTTACAAGACTACTTCTAATAATTTCAGTTGATGAGGATAAATCAATATATGACGAAAGTTGACGAGTATAAAGGTATGACGAATGGCTCCCGACGGTCGAGATGTGTAGACGCATCTAAAATTTGAATCCATGTACTTGGACTAACTTCTAGTGCACCGATTTTTATGCTCCTGTTCTCTGCCATGTCCACATTATCATTATTATGTCGATCAGATTGTGTACATCTCATTATCTGTTGTCACTGAGTGTATAATACAACTGCCTAACTTTAAGGCAGCATCGACACGATATCTATCGACAAAGCAAAGAAGAGGAGGGAGGCAATTGGAGGAAGAGCGAGAGAAGTTCAAGTTCACGAGATTAGCTCAATATTCCATAACTTTTCTGCCTCCAATCCAATTCCCAATATATAAAAAGAAAGTGACCCATCAACCAGAATCTCTGCATTATTTAATGAGAAGGCGGGGCCTCATATCTGTTTTTTTCTGAAAACAGGAGCAGCGTCAAGAGAAAACGGCGCATAAAGAGGGAGGTCACGGTTCTGGAGTCATTCTAATAATATACACAGCTGACGAATATATTTTTATTCCGTATGCTACAGTTTTATGTCTGTTTGTTTGCTTCAAATTTTGAATTCTAAAAGTACGTATGATTGGTAGAAAATTGGAAGCTTAAAGGTTGATACAGATTGAAATTATTGCTCATAATAAGATAATAAATTATGTACTATACATTGAATATACATTGTTAGATTTGAAATACCTTACTGTGTATATGTCAGCCAACTCTGTATATCTCAGACAATATAGTAAACTTAACTGATCGATGTGGTTGGCCTGGATTATTCAATATGGTTTATCATTGAATTCAATGATGATAGAAAGAACTTTTGTTGGTGTTTGATATTATTGTTCATAGCAATATAATAAATTAATGCCGTATAGATTGAATGTATATATATTGAATATACATGATTAGATTTCAAGTATTTTAAATCCAAGTGTGTATATCTCATCAATAAATTACAGTAAGTTGGTGTGGTGAATATGGTTTGTTCAGATTATTCAATAAAATTTCAGAACGAATATAGAAAGAATTTTTGTTAGTTGCTGTTAAAATGTCTATACAGATTGATATAATAAACGTTATATTGATTGGATATACTTTATTAGATTTGAAATACTATAAATCTAACTTTCTGTTGGCTATGATAAATGCTGTATAGATTGAATTTACATTATTATTTTGAAATACTTTAAATCTAAGTGTCTATATCTCAGCAAACTGTATATATCTCAGCCAATAAAGTAAAGTAACTTGATGCGGTAAATATTGTTTGCCGAGATTGTTCAATAGGGTTTCAGGCTCAGCATTGAATTGAATGATTGTAGAAAGAATATTTGTCGGTTGTTTAATTTGTCTGGTGAAAAAGGCTTGCAGAAGGATGTTTTTTTGAATTCATTCACGCTGCAGGTAACCAGAGAGGTGATCATTTCATTCATACGTTTGATTATATAACGTCGCTTTATTTACATTAACGTCGTTAGTGAGAGAAAATGGGTAAATCGCTTTCATATTTTACCGTTATATTAGAACGCAAAAAGTCATTAATGTGAATTAATTCATAGGACCTTCGGTAAAAGCTCAGTTTTGCTCCCAAATATGTAGATACGTCCTAAACATTAAGAATATGTTATAGTGTTTGGAATTGACCCTTGAATATGACATTTACATAATTTTTTTTTTTTAATTTAATTGTAATGGAGAGGGTTGTGGGTTATTTATTTGATTAAGTTGATATTCATATAACATTCATTTTAATTGTGTATTTACAAGTTTTGCATTTTGAAAAAGATTTGCACCTTGATCTATTTCACAAACTCCAAGGACCCGCTCGGCTTTAGAACCAAACTCAATCACTACAAAACTTTGAACCTTAGATAATAACACACCTTTGTCTCATTGTCTTCGGATAGCGAAAGACGACACACTAGAAGATCAACAAGCTTTTGATCTGAGCTGGTCGCACTACGCGTAGAGGGAGAGCATACACCACTCAATTCTTCTCACACTTGAGATATCTGTTTTTCGTATGCGAGGTCGCAAGAAGCGTGTGCAAAGAGGATACACAGACCTCGACTCGAATACTTGTAGAACTCTCAACTCCCAAAATATGAATTCCCAAGTGGGTGGGGGAGGCTTTATTTATACAAATTTATGCGGTAAACCAGTGACACCAAACTGACAAATGCAAGTAAAAGCTAAGATTCGTTTTTATGGTGGTAGATCAAAACGTACCTTTTTTTGGATAAGTCATCTGAGCCATGTGAAGGAATCTAAGAACTTGTGAACCCATAATGACAAGAGAATTAAAATTTACAAGGTGAAACTATAATAGTAGCCCACGACGCTTTTACATTAGCCATAGGGGTCATATCCTACTATGCAGATACATATTTCTTTTCCATCCCCAAGATCTAGTCTGCCACAGACACAACCAGATCCAACAAATCCATCATCTTTGTCATCATCATTGTCAGAGGTAGATGGGATAGAGATTTTAGTATCAGGAAATAAACAATGTCAAAAATATCTTTCTACATCAAACCTCATCATGAATTCATTGGGAGAGAAACATAATTCACCTTCAAAACATGATTCCACTTTGTAATTGAGCATGACTTCTTTGGTATAGTGTTTAATCATCCTTTCATCTTTATCCCGTTGGAGAAAATTATGTGTCATTTTGATAGGTGGTTCTAAGGGAGAATATTTCCCGCCAGTGTGTTTCAATTTGAATTTGAACCACATATAGTTTTGATGAGCAACAATCATGTCATCCTAGAGATGCAGAATAAAATTATCTCATTTCTGTACCCAATCTTTTCTTGGACAAAACTTATCAAGAAATACTTATGTCCATCCTGACCATTTTTGTTGAACTAAGGAGGATGAATCTCCGAAAATTATGATCTCTCCTTGTTCTCTGCAAAATTGTAGAATCAGATAGTAACTTGTCCATGTTAAATAGCCAGGGCCTATATCAACAAAGAAATTTTTTTCCCATCAAACTCAGCAATATATAGACATATATCATTTAGGTATGATAACTTATAATATGCATTTATGATATTTAGAAATGTTGTTTTCTACCATCTTTCTCAAATTTCATTTTTCATAGGAGAAGAGTGAATCTGTCTTATCAATGAGATGGCCAGCTGCTTGTCTACTTCTTTTTTGCTGGCATATTCCAGAAATGCTAGGCGCTCTGGAGAACTCATGGGGTCTCGGAAAATTCTGTTTCCTCTGGCTTTTTCCAGATCATGCTTGATGCCCACTCTCTTATCTAACGGTCCATCATCTGATGCACCGACATTGAACATGTTGAGACTAGGATGAGATTCTTCTCTGGTTAGCATATCATCAACACAGTTAAGATAACAAGGTTTATATACAATATCGAAATCAAAATTCTAAAGCCACATAAACCATTTAAGAATTCTAGAATTATTTACAGCCATCAAACTTTCATTCTTAAAAATTCCTGATGTGATTTTTAAATTTGTCTCATCAATAATTTTATAGGTTTCAGACATAGTTTGAAATGGTTTACTACCTTTTTGACAACAAGAATCTATTTTTGGCTTGAGGGGTAGTTGAATTCTGCACTCTTAAAAGAACATGAGGCATATCCACAGATTTCTTCTTTATATCCATGTTTTTCTATCAGGACACCTCCCCATGCTTTTCTCAAGGCATCTGTTTCTATGACAAGGTCTCTCGTACCTTGGGGAAGGGAGAGAGGAGGAAGTTGTTTTACTTTTGCTTTAATTCTTTTAATAGATTCGGTTATTTCATTGCTCCATTTTGGAGGGTGTTTCTTCAATATTTGTTGTAGAATATGGATGTCATCAGCTTGACCCTTGTAAAAAGGTCGGATATAATTCAAGCTTCATAAGAAGCACTACAACTGGAATTTCTCCAAGATTTGATTCGAGAAATGTTCAAAAACCTTAAGAACATGCTCTTAGAGGATTACTTGGCCTTTATTGAGATTCAGACCAAGAAACTCAATTTATTTCTTCCCAATCTCCATTTTGATTTTGGAAAGAACTAATCCATGTTTATACAACAACTCGTAGAACTCTTATAGATGCTTTAAATGTTCCTGCAAATTTTTTGAGGAAATTAGGATATCATCAATATATACAAGTGCCCATTTATTTTCGATAAAAATATCTTCCATTCTCTTCTAGAATTGAAAAGGAGCATTATTTATTCCAAATGGGAGAAATTTCCACTGATACTGACAATGTGGGACAACAAAATCCGTTTTGAAGCGATCCTTTGTTGCAATTCCAATCTGGTAAAATCCATATTTTAGATCAAACTTACTAAAGATCGTACAACCTGTAATTCTTTGTAAAATGCTTGACTTATCAGGAAGAGGGTATCTAACATGTTGGAGGGCTGCATTCAAATGTTTGTAATTTACAACTAACCTAGGCTTCCCTCTCTTAATTTCAGAATGCTTGTTTACTATAAATGCATGACAAGCCCAAGGTCTCTTACAGGGTTCAATGAGACCTTTAGAAAGCAGGTATTTGATTTTAGTGGCACAAAAATTTATTTCTGAAGGAGACATTAAGGCTACAGAGGCTTGTTGGGCTCTAGGCTTAACCAAAGGATCATACAGTAGAGAGAAAAAATACATTTCTCTGGTCGAAAAGGGGTATTAGGACCTTCAAAAGTGCAATCTTTCTCAAGCTTTTCTGAAATCTGAGATAAGGTATAGTCTTTGTGCATTTTTGCATAAGCTATTCGCCTTTCCATTTTGAACAGTTCTGCAATATTAGGGGCATAATTGAGCTTCTTTACAAGATTTGGGCATTTGGATTTAGCTTCGAATGACATGGGACAAGAAACTAATCTACCATTTATTGTACACTTGAACAACATTTTTTATTATCAATAGTAATAGGACTAACTCTAGTTAGAAACTCTGATCCTAAAATACAATCCTCTTTTATATTGTCTAGTCTATTTAAAGACAACTTTTGGCAAACGTTCAATCTTAATTGGGAAGTCTGTAACTCTTCCAAGAAGTTGTACAGGAGTTCCTTCGATTCCTACGCTGCAATCAGAAGTCTGTTCCCAAAAAAATGATGGTATGGATCCTCCTTTTGCCAAATTCATCTGGAAGCCACAGTCTATCATGCAATCTAGCTAGTATGGCTTGAACTCTAGAGGGAAAAAGAAAATTTTTATATATAACTTAGGACCAATAAATAGTCCTAGAATTGGATGTGGATTTGGAGCAGGAAACAGAGTAGGTCCGTCATCTTCTTCTACTGAGATTTCTTCATTGATACTAGGTGTGCTTCTATATTTGGGGCTCTTAAGAGCTTCTTCATAGGTTTGCACATTTTGTATTTCGTGGAATGATCTTGCTCTCTTATAGTTATTTATAGCATTCTTTTTAGCTCTTCTATTTCTCTGACAAGCTTCTTCAAATGGATTTGCTTTTCTTTGATCTGCAACCTATGTAGGTGTGCTTTATCTTTTATGAATCTTTGTCTATCTTCATGAAGATCAAGATATTCTTTGTAAATCTCTGTTGGGTTATAGAATGATTGATTCATGCTGATATTAGGAGAGAAAGAGTCAGATTTGGATGGTTGCTTATCTTTAGCTTTTAGTTGAGATAAAATCTTGTTCTTCTCATCTTTTACTTTTTTTCTTAGAACATATTGATATGCTTGTGTTTTAGACAAAATTTCATCAATTTCAGCAATTCTGATTTGAGGAGAAGCATTTGATGTGGAAAAAATAGAAAAACAAAATTCGGGAGGACCATCACACCCTCCTATATTTGCATCCTGATCAAAATCAAAAGAGAAGTGAGTGGATTCAGCATGATCAAATTTATTCATGGAAGGATCTAAGTCATATGAATTGGAGGATCCTTCATCTAGGATAAATACTATTTCTCCTTCAGGATATTGGTTAGCATCACAGTAGTCAATATCCCACCAAGAAGGATCTAATTCATCGGTAAACATTGCTGCAAGCCAAGGCTTAGATTTTCTCTTGGGGTATTTATTTGCATAGTGGCCTTTCTTGCCACAAATAAAAAAAAATTCTTTATCAGAAGGAGCACAATGTTTCTTGGAAAAATCTTTTCTTTTCTGGAAACTCTTCTTCTTCTTATATATGTAGGCTTTGTCTGGGTGAAATCTGGGAGCACTAGTATAGAAGGGTTTTCCCTTCTTTTTCTTGCAGTTGCAAGAATATTTACCAAAGTGACCTCTATTGTGAGCTCCACAACCCCAATCGGGCATTTTTTCCACATATTTGTAAGAACCATGAGAGTATATAGATGAATGCCTTTCAAAGTATTTGGTAACTATCCTTTCTAAACAATGCTCTTGCCATGTTTCCATAATGAATCCATGTAGTTGGGAAAGAGAGAGTCCTTGCAACGAAATATTTTTATCTTTCAGGAATTCTTCTACTACATTTGGAACATGACCCGAGAAACTCCTGAGATAATGCTTTAAGTATGCGGGCTTGTTTGCATTTCTAGAGGAGATAAGCAAATTGTGCATATAACATAAATATTGCTTAGTTTTGCTAAGATCACAAATGCTAGCAGACATAAACAAAGATGCAATATGTTCAAAGCTTTCAGTTTCTTCTAGACCATAGAATTATCTTCTTAATGCTTTGAGAATTTGGTCATCTGCATCTTCAGAAACCAACATTTCATCTCTGGCTTCTTGAGGAAGCCACTACCACCATTCATATGCCAAACCTGACAGACCTGCCACTAGATGGACAACTAATTGCTGAGATGTTGTATTCTGGTCTTGATTCCTTTTGTAAAGAACCCACTTGCTTAGCAATTGAATGGCTGTCTTAATTTCAGCCATTGATTGACATTGGATATTCAAGACAGGTTGTTCTAGCATTTGATAAATAAGGTTATTAATTCCATTAATGCCGAAATGGAATCTATGAGGAGCAGAAGAGGTAGAAGCATCATTCACTACCTCATCAAAAGTGGGAGGAGGAGGTCCTACAAGTTGATTAAAATATGCATGGGAAGACAATCCATCCTGAAGTGGAGATTTTTCCCTTTTTGGAATTTCCATTGCTGCAAAATATCTTTCAGGGAGAGCTTTTTGCATTTTCTTAAATTGAGAGACCAAATATTGTATTTCATTAAATTCTTCTTCATCTTATTGATTCTGGTTACGTGACTGGGAGTTCTAAATCCGAGCCGATCCTTGGAGTTTTTGGTATCAGAGCCAGCCGACTTTCTTGAATATCTGTAAGTTCTTCAAAATTTTCAGCATATGTAATGTCCCCAATTTGGTCAATTTTCGAAATTTGGACTAGCGAAGCCCCAAATTGTCCCAAATTATTTTGAACTATATATAGAGTGGATTGAGGTGTAATAGGACACATTTATGCAACTATTATAGGCTTGGACACTTTCTAGATACTTCAGCCACTTGCATTTACAATTAGAGAATGAAAGGAAGAATTACTAGGAAAATCTATGTTGAAACCCCCAAGGGTATATGGCTCCAAATGGAGTATGAAGGTATATACATGGTATTAAGACATAAAAATGAACCTCATATTTTATTATAAACTATCAGGAGACTTCTGAAACATTCATTTAACTTCAAAAGAAGTTGGGGAATTTTACTAGTAAATTCGAGGTTCAAACCCCCAAGGGTAGGGAACAAAGATGGCCTTCCAAATGCTGTAATAATTCTCCAAATTTTAGAAAAGAGACATGGTACTGATACATTACTTCAATGATATCCCCAATTCATCATCAATTAGTTCCTATAGGTTTTTGCAACTCCCAAAAATCAGATGTTTGTATACATGTCTTCACATAGGGGGAAATGCTAGTAAACTTCACCACTAGTTATGCAATTCGAGATTTAGGTTCCAAGGACTTGTGAAATGTTAATGAAACTTCTTCATAACATTAATGACACTCCATAAATCAACAAAAACACATATATTGACTGATACAATTTGAAATAAATCCCCTTGAAGCTCTAACAACAAGATATGGGGAAAATGACACCATTTATGCATTGTTTGGTATTTTTACATAGTTTCACTTGGTATTTTGACCTAAGATTATTCTAAGAATAAAATAAAGAGTATATATATCATAATACAAATTAATGGATATTATTTGACTCTCATAAAGATACCAGCATCTCACCAAAGGCGCAATTCCTCCAAGAGCCAAAATAGGCAAGGAAAGGTGTGGTAGAGATGAAAACAAGTTGTAGAAGAAAGAACCACGAGCTTCCCTATAGCTTCAACCTGAAACTAATAACTCCATTGTAGCTCCAAATTAAATTTCTTAATGGCCTCTCCAATTTCCAATTAGGATGGGAATCTTTCACCCTCGAAATTGGTACTAAGGCAAGTAGAGTAAACACTCCACTAGCATGGACAAGCGAGAAGCTCTCCAAATTACAAAGATTCAAAAAAAAAATTATCAAAAATCACTCTCCTTATTTGTTCTTGTCTTTAATAAACTTATCAATTTATCCATGGGTCGAATTCCTTCCAAGAGACTCATTCCAACTCAGGTTGGGAAGAGATTCCAATGTGTGTCACTTGTCCAACAATTCCTAGTCTCCATCTTCCGTCATTTCGGATGGGTGTCTCTTTGGATTCCCTAACTCCCTTGTGCGCATTATTCGAGGCTATTTTTAGCCTTGATATGTCATATATGTCATATTTCAGCATTAAGGTCTTATTTGTGTCATAGCTGTCATAGCATCTTCATCATTGTTGTCATAGAAGGTAGGGAATCTAGCCCAAGTGTCACAATTCTTCTAAGATTCCTCTTCCTATCCCATGTGAGCTAATATTCCACTCCAATTCGACCTTACATGATTCATGCCATGAATAATACCTCTTAAACTCCCCCAAGTATGTTACCCTTCATATTGAACTCGAATTTGTGAGAGAATCATGCCAAGTGTAGTGGGGAATCTTTCCACAAATGGGTCCCACAACCTCTTATGTGCCCTCATGGTGCAATGCCAAATTATTTTCTTTGTATTATTATTTATTTGACCCATTTAATGTGAATTTGTAAGTCTAAGTTCATTTTGGGTCTTGTAGCTCCTTTACTCCAACTTTTAATGCTTCCACCCCCAACCTTGGAAACTAGTAATTTTCCTCCATGATAGTTCATTTGGATGGGAATATTACAAACTTTGAATTGGGAATTTTCTCTTAAAAAGACCCACCTTGTCCACTTGGATCTAATTTTACATTATTACTAACTTAGACATCATTCTTGGTAATTATTTGACCCTTATCATCAATTTGACAGACTATCATGAATATGGCCAAGTGGTTTAGGCCATTGCAACCCAATGCAAATTTTTGGGACATGAAAAATCCTCCCTTCCCAACATTGCTTGTCCTCAAGCAATGTCAAACATGGATGTTGAAGAACCTGCTTTCTTCCCAAAACTTTGCTTCCAAAACTTTCTTACCACTAGATAATTCTTTGAAGTTGCCATTGATTTTCCCAACTTTGAGTCTTCAAGATGCCATGAAAATTTTAGAGAGGAACCACCATGCTTGCTGCTGCACTACTCTGATTAAAATAAAATTTTTAAGTGGGGACTCAATCTCCCATACTACTTGTTTCCCAAAAAAATTGTAACCAATGAGACTAAAAATTATCCCAGGGTCCCATTTGTTGTATGGCACTCCAACAATTAGGAGTGCCCTCCAACCCATACCATCAAGAAAGAGAATTCCTAGATCCAATTTCCTTATATCCATTCTTCCAAACATCATAAGTACAAAATATATATCATCAAAGTACATAACAACATAATAAAAATGTACATCAAGGAGGTGCCTCATCAAAGAATCATGAAAGTGGTTGTACCTCCAAGTAAGTAGACCACCATTTTCCAAGTGCATACAAGCATCAAGTGACCAATCAAATTTGCTCCAATGACATAGGTGAGGATCCCATGTCCTATAATGCTTCTCCAAAAGGATGGAAGATGCATCAAAATAATCATCCATGTATTCTTTCATCCAAGAAGTGAATAAAGAATCTCCACTAAAATATGAACCAAGTAGGGAACAAAGAAAACAATGAGCCTTGAAGGGGCTCACATAAGTACCATTTATGCATCCATGGATATGTGTATCATCAATAAATAACAATGGTTGTTTCTTCCAATGTAAATAATATGGTTTTCTATTCATGTCATCATCAAAAGGATAGATAGGAGTTTCATACTCCTCATGTGGCACCATCAAAAAAAAAAAAAACCTTTCACCCAATTTTCATCCCCAATTGATGTGTTTGAAAAAGAAGTAGGGGGTGAGGAATTATGAACCAAACTTAACTCTTTGCAATTCTTACCCATCGAAATATTTAATTCATATTCTCCATAATTGGAAGGTCCAACTATTGTGATATAATGTGCCTCCTCCAAGGCTTTGCATCTCTCTCCATGAGGCAACTCATAATCCCTTTGAACAAAGACAAGTGCTTGTCTTTCTTCTTGTTTGAGTGTATCATATTCAAGCACCTGCATATCAACATGTACCTCATGTTCCACCATTACATGAGGTTCCTCCTTTGTGACATAAATTCTTTCATCCATTCCCTTCTTTTCCTCGAAAGGAGAACGACTGCTCCCTCCTATTGCCAATTTGCTTCCAAATTGACTAGCCAACAATTCGAACCCTTGCATTAGTTGTTTTGTCATGTATTCAAAGAATGGTTTCAGTAATTTTCTAAACTCATCATTCTCCTCTAAGGTTCCTTTCTCATCCTTACTCATGGTTACCAAAGAATGCACTTCTTCTCCTACTTCTTCCCTTTCACCAAAAGTAATTTAAGTTTCGGTTTCTAAGGGTGGGGGATTATTTCTTTGAATTATTTTCCTAATGAATGGTCATTTACATCAGGTGCAAGGACCATGCTCTGATACCACTGTAATGTCCCCAATTTGGAATTTTTCCCAATTTGGTCAATTTTCCAAACTTGGACTAGTGAAGCCCCAAACTATCCCAAATGATACCAAATGATTTTGAAATGTGTCTAGAGTGGATTTAGGTGTAATAGGACACATTTATGCATATATTATAGGCTTGTACACTTTCTATATACTTAATCCACTTGCATTTACAATTAGAGAATGAAAGGAAGAATTACTAGGAAAATCTATGTTGAAACCCCCAAGGGTAGATGGCTCCAAATGGCCCCAAATTGAGTTTGAAGGTATGTGAATGGTATTAATAAATAAAAATTGACATCATGGGTGATTATACACTATCAGGAGACTTCTGAAAAATTCATTTAACTTCATGAGAAGTTGGGGAATTTTACTAGTAAATTCGAGGTTCAAACTCCCAAGGGTAGGGGACAAAGATGGCCTTCCAAATGCTGTAAGAATTCTCCAAATTTAAGAACATATATATGTTACTGATAAAATACTTCAATGATCTCCCCAATTCGTGATCAATTAGTTCTTATAGGCTTCTTCAACTCCCATAAATCAGATGTTTGTATACATATCTTCACATAGGGGGAAATGCCAGTAAACTTCACCACTAGTTATCAAATTCGAGATTTAGGTTCCAAGGACTTGTGCAATGTTAATGAAATTTATTCATAACATTAATGACACTCCATAAATAAATAAAAATCACATATATTGACTGATACAATTTTAAATAAATCATCTTCAAGCTCTAACAATTAGATATGGGGAAAATGGCACCATTTATGCATTGTTTGGTATTTTTACATAGTTTCACTTGGTATTTTAACCTGAGAGTCTTCTGAGCATCAAATACAGAGTATATATATCAGAATACAAATTAATGGATATTCTTGGACTCTTACAAAGAGATCATCATCTCACCAAAGGCACAATTCCTCCAACAACCAAAATATGCAAGGAAAGGTGTGATAGAGATGAGAACAAGTTATGGAAGAAAGAACCACGAGATTCCTTGTAACTTCAACCTGCAACTAATAAATCGATTGTATCTCCAAATGAAAGTTCTGAATGGCCTCTCCAATTTCCAATTAGGATGGGAATCTTTCACCCTCGAAATTGGTTCTAAGGCAAGTAGAGTAAACACTCCACTAGCATGGACAAGCTAGAAGCTCTCCAAATTACAAAGATGCAAATAAAAAATGATCAAAATCCACTCTCCTTTGTTATTGTCTTTTATAAACTTCTCAATTCCTCCATGGGTCAAATTCCTTCTAAGAGACTTATTCCAACTCAAGTTGGGAAGAGATTCCAATGTGTGCCACTTGTCCAGCAATTCCTAGTCTGCATATTCCCTCATTTCGAATGGGTGTCTCTTTGGCTTCCCTAACTCTTTTGTGCACCTTCTTAGAGGCTATTTTTATCCCTGTCATTTCATATATGTCATATGTCAGCATTCAGGTCTGATTTGTGTCATAAGTGTCATAGCATCTTCATTATTATTGTCATAGAAGGTAGGGAATCTAGCCCAAGTGTCACAATTCTTCTAATATGTTAAATTTTCAGAATTTACTTCAATCTGATATAGGATCTTAACTGAGAGAACAACATGTATAGAAAATATACAAAATATCATTCATGGACACAATAATGCAAGCACAGAAGAGACACCGAGTTTACTTGGGGAAAACCATAGAGGTGAAAAACCCCAATAACTTCCTCAGAGATAGATAGAACAATGATACAACCAGAATACAAGAGATAGTATTCTCCTAGCAACAGAGCCTCCTCCTCCACAAGTGCACCACTCTCCACAGTGTGAGTGAGAGAATAGAATGTGTAAAATGAGAGAGACACACTCTCTATTTATACACTAACTTGACTTGACCTTTACTCAACTAGGTCGGCCTCAACTTAATCACTTAACATAATGCTGACTGGGCCGAACCCCACTAGGGTGGTCTAATAACCCTTTGACCCACATGGCTGACCCCCAATAGGGTGGTCTAATAACCCTTTGACCCACATGACTTATACAGGGCCTACCCCAACAAGGTGGTCTAATAACCCATCAAGTATAAGTTACGACACTTACAATATAAATGACGACACTTCCGTATAGAGGAATAATAACATCTCTATAGGAATAAAATATACATATATGTGAAATACATTCCAAATTTACATATACATCAACACTCCCTCTTAACTAGGAAGGTATTTCTCGACACAGGTCTTCTAGCACAAGTCATCTTCTCTGGATCATCGTCACTGGATAATCGTCATCGAGTCATCATCATCGTCACTGCTGCTGCTATCTCAATCAATCTCTGAATCTACTCATCATAGGAAGTTCTACAGAGCCAGTCCTTTTTCATACTGGATGTAGGCCCACCACCTGTAGGTCTTCATCATCACTGGCCATACTGTGGAATTCGCAGGACTTATTACGTGCATCACAAAACCTCGAAAGAGAATTCCAGGCTGTTACGAGCACATGGCTCTACCTATAGGATCTCCCAGGGCCATATTATATGTGACCTCACCAAAAAACCTTGCAAGAGCATCCCAGACTGTTACGAGCACGCAGCTCTACCTATAGGATCTCCCAGGGATAGATTATATGTGGTCACCACAAAACCTCACAAGAGCATCCCAGGCTGTTACGAGTACGCAGCTCTACCTATAGGATCTCCCAGGGACAGATTATATGTGGTCATGGAAAAACCTTGCAAGAGCATCCCAGGACTTATTACGGGCACACAGCCCAACCTATCGGATCTCCCAAGGACATATTATATGCCATAGGAAAAAACCTCGAAAGAGCATCTACCAGATATCCCAGGGAACAAATTACATGCCATAGGAAAAACCTTGAAAGAGCATTTGCCAGATATCCCAAGGTACGAATTACATGCCATAGGAAAAACCTCGAAAGACTATCTGCAAATCTCCTAGGGCCAAATTATATGCTCATCTACACAACCTGATCCACGGCCATAGAGTATCAACTTGATACTCACCATACATCATCCTGATGTACACATGATCATCCTGATCATCATCACTGCAACATCCTGCTGCATGTCATCTGGAGCAACATCCTGAAGCTCGTCATCCACGATCATCCTGATCATATAATGCATCTACCTGATGCATACCAAGTATCTACCTGATACATATCATCATACATGATGCACCTGATTATAAAATGTATCCACCTGATACAAATACATGATACATATCACCATACATGATCCACCTGATCATACAATGTATCCACCTGATACATATACAGATACATGGTCCAAGCATCCAACATGATGCATACAAAATACATACAAATGATCCTACTGATCATATCCAGCATCCAACATGATGCGTACATACATATACATATAAATGATCCAACTGATCATATCCAACATCCAACATGATGCGTACATACATATACATATAAATGATCCAACTGATCATATCCAGCATCCAACATGATGCACACATATAAAAATGATCCAACTGATTATACAAAGAAGAAACCAGAACATCATCTTGATGTTCATCATCCAGTGCTTACATCCACAGCCATGTGAAGGATCCTCCTTCCAACATGCTTGGAATGGATTCAGCAAATGTGTCTATCACTTCTTCCTCGAAGTGTCCTCGATCTGAAGAACGCCAAGCCTCTCTTTGAAGTACTCTAACTTCACCATGGCTAGTGGCTTCGTCAGCACATCTGCAATCTGCTCGTTCATCGCAACATACAGGAGCTTCACAGCTCCTCTCTGCACCATGTCCCTGATATAGTGATATTTGATCTCTATGTGTTTCGACCTATCATGAAACACAGGTTTCTCGGACAGCTTCACACAACTCTGGTTATTACAGAAGATACCAGTAGCATCCAACAGGAGATCAAATAACTCAAATAGACTAGTTGAACAGGCTGCAACATACTCTGCCTCAGCTGTACTCAGTGCTACGCAGGACTGCTTCCTGCTAAACCAAGAGATCACACCTAATCCTATACTGAAGCAGCATCCAGATGTGCTCTTCCTATTTGCAGCACTGCCAGCCCAATCTGAATCAACATAACCCTGCAAGTTAAACTTTTGATTCGCTTCATACTTGAGCCCATAATCCACTGTACCCTTCAGATACCTCAGAACATGCTTTACAACAATGAGGTGAACACTCCTCGGATCTGTCAGGAACTGACTCAATGTGTTCAAATCAAAGCAAATGCCTGGTCTCGTGTTCGTCAGGTACATCAAGGACCCAATCATCTGACGATACATAGAGACATCAACCGGCTCAGATGAAGCATCACATAGAAGCTTCAGATTCAATGCCATAGGTGTGGCCATGGCCTTGCAATCCATCATCCCAAACCTATTCAGATCTCTACTGCATACTTTCCTTGTCCAAGGAATATTCCATCTGCACTCTGCCACACCTCCATGCCAAAAAAAAATAGTGCATCATCCCCAAGTTCTTCATCTCGAACTCGGCAATAAGCTTCCGCCGCGTATCGGAAATCAATCTATCTTCACCTGTAACAAACAGGTTATCCGCATATAAAAGTAGTATCATTGGATTGCCTTCCTCAACCTTGTAGTAAAGGTTGGAATCCGCTTTACTCTTGGTAAATCCCAAACTGGATAGAAAGCTGTCTATCCTACCATACCATGTTCTGCACATATATGACTCCCTGTCATGTGTCTCAGAACCAAGTGGCTGCACCACATACACTTCTATATTTCTCAATGTTTCCATCTGCAACATGCTTGATCTGATAGTTCCATTTGGAAGTCACAACAGACTTCCCTTCAGCTCTTGGGACCGCATTCCAAACATCGTTCTTCATGATCGACGGATCATGGCATTCTTCCTGTATCCTGGGAACTTCAATATCTTCAATAGATAATTTTGTTGCTGAACAAATGTTGTAGTTCTTCTTTTGTAGGTGATGGCATACGATCTTTCCTACACAACAAGTTAAATTGCATGATTAGAAAACATCTCATAGTTTTTAGAACAAATTCTTACACATAAAAAAATATGTCATACAGTCATGCAATTATCTTAGCCAATGCTTCAATACAACATTTATCCATATTCCGTAACTTTCTAGATGCCTTCCAATCTCTACCAAAACATTGTTAAGAGTGTGCACAACTCCCAACATGTTAGCAAAGAGGTTTCATTCTAGATAAGTAGCAATGGAATGTTGTACAGTGCCATACGCCACTTACCCATGCATATTAGTAGTATATTGTTCATCAATGCAACTATTCTAATATGCATAATACAAAACCTAATTCTAGGAACATCATTATATACATTATTGAACAGTATTATTTAAACAATAAAATATGCAAGTAATGACAATTCAAATACTTATCTTTGTGTGTTTGTTGGGTTGACTCCCTCTCAGTCTTTGATTCTTTTCTGCAACTCCATTCTTATGTGGATTGTGAGAAGTGGTCAACTCCCTCTGAATATCTGCATCCTTGCAGAAACTACTGAAGTGTGCTCCTTTGCTTTCTTGCAGGAACAACTAGAGTGTGCTCCCTGTTGATCTTTGCTTCTTGGATTAACTGTCCTTGAACTTACATCCATCCTTAATCACTATGCATGCTTATTAGTATCATCATCGTGTTATCCTTGAGGTCTCATACATAATCACACATTTATTTGTATAATCTTAATAGTATCAAAACACAATAATCTTAAACATGTATATTCATGATCATTCACAGATAATAAACATTAGTATTCAAGGTTTCAGGGAAGTCTTCTTTTACTCATACATTTTCTTATTTGATCATAGGACTCTTTTGGTTAGTTGAATCATCAATCAAGATAAGAGATATAATATGCATAAAACCTGTGATTATTCAAACCTATACCTTCATGATTCTTCTGGTTAGTCATATCATCAATTATGGTAAGAAACATAATATGCATACAACCATGATTATTCAAACCTATGACTTCATGAATAATCATTATCAACAACACAACAGTATAAGATCCTAACGCAAGGTAGGATTCTAGCTTGATATAGGAAAAAAATACCTGGATTAACATGCTAGCTAGTTATGTCTAACATACTCGCATAATGTCTTCTGGTTCTCTTCAGTGACTTTTGCTAGTAACCTACATGTCTCATAAGTTAACCATTGTACAAACAAGTTATACATACCTCGAAAGTAGATCTTCTATGTGATCCATGACAATGGATGAATCCTTGTCTTCATGTCACCATAATCATACGTTCTTGAAGTAGAACATGATTTGTCTTTCTTGGTGTACCTTTTATGTTAGCAAACAACATAAACCTTATACAACACCATAATGCATTAGTACAATCATAAGTGTCAACATCCTAACCAATGAATATCTTCTATCATGCATTCATAATTTTGTTAAGGTGATACGACAAATCTAAAATCAAGATTGTACTAACCGTAATAACATGAAGACAAACATACCATAAACTTAATCATGAACAAATATCGAAACATACATCGATGAGTCATACCTATCGAGATCGCTTGTAATATTCTTATGTAAGGCCTTAGCCTCATCTCCCTCTGAAACAGGAACTTCTTCACTTATGCAAGTGACCAATCCATCTTCTTTTAGGATTAACCCAATCCACTTGATTTGCAAGAACTGGACCTGGAGCTAGATATGGGTTTGTCAGAGAAACCCCAAAAATTCAAACTTTGAATTTCAAACTTCCGAAAGGATATAAATATGCGCCTTGATGAGCTGATCAAGCTGGTATATTCATAATTTGAAAACTGCAAAGTTTCACTCCTCAATTTTTCCTTTGAAACTTTCGGATTCACTGGACGTGACCCTGAACTGGGGTTTGATGAAGCCCACTCTTCTACCCAATCAAAAGGTTTGATCCAAAGCTCTAAGCTTCTATTTTTTTGAGGAGCTTCCAGCCGTGGTCACATATTTCAAAAATTCCCATTTTTACAGAAGCCCTAATTTTCCACTTTTTTTTATCAAAGTCCTGAACTAGGGTCTAATCAAGCCCGGCCTTCTGCCCAACCAAAAATTCTGATCTTGGTCTCTAAATTTTTATTTTGATGAGTAGAATCCATCCGTTGTCTTTGATTACAAAAATTCCAACTTTCTCCGAAGCCCTAAATTCTGGAAGCCATGAATGAAAGTACTAAAAAATAATTCTGTTTTGACAGAAATATGTACCTGATTGTTTCTGGTGTAACTCCAAACTTTTCGATCCATAGGGTTTGAAAACGCTTCCTGAGATAGCCCAACCTATTATATTTCCATCCCGATAGGTCTGACCTCAATTGGATTCTCTGAGAGAGAGTTATGCCAAGTGTCGCAACGTGACCTGTTTATGGGATAATACAGCAGAGCGAAATTGTACGGCATTCCACGTGTCACTATTTCAAATTTGGCCTCTGAACAATTTTCTTGAGATAGCCCGACCTGTTATATTTCCATCCTGATAGGTCTGACCTCAATTGGATTCGCTGAGAGAGATTTATGCCAAGTGTCGTAACGTGACCTGTTGATGAGATAATACAGGAGAGCGAACTTGTACGGCGTGCCACGTGTCACTGGTTCATCTTCGACCTCTAAAATTTTTTATTGAGATAGTACAGTCTGTGTACTACCTGTCACTTTTTACGAAATTTCATTTGGATCTTCCTAGCCCAAGTTATGACCTTTTTTCCAAGGTCACCTGAGTTTGACTCAGATCTGGAAGAGGCAGAAACCCTATATTGTGCAGATCATAAATCACAAAGTACAACGAATTAGAGGTTGTCCTTTGGACACAATGTACATGGGGATTTAATATTCGACCTGTAAAGGTTTCAGATCTGAAACATCCTCCAAACCGTATTTATAGCGAAAGTGCTATGATGGCTGGTTTTTGCTATATCAAGCCCTAGCATCGTAAGTGCAACAAGTGTCATACATGCCATATCATGCCTTTTTTCAGGCTAGCTCTGATACCATGTTAAATTTTCAGAATTTACTTCAATCTGATCTAGGATCTTAACTAAGAAAACAACATGTATAGCAAATCTACAGCATATCATTCATGGACACAATAATGCAAGCACAGAAGAGACACCAAGTTTACTTGGGGAAAACCATAAAAGTGAAAAACCCCAATAACTTCCTCAGAGATAGATAGAGCAATGATACAACCAAAATACAAGAGATAGTCTTCTCCTAGCAGCAGAGTCTCCTCCTCCACAAGTGCGCCACTCTCTACAGTGTGAGTGAGAGAATAAAATGTGTAAAATGAGAGAGACACACTCTCTATTTATACACTAACTTGACTTGACCTTTACTCAACTAGGTCGGCCTCAACTTAACCACTTAACATAATGCTGACTGGACCGACCCCCACTAGGGTGGTCTAATAACCCTTTGACCCACATGGCCGACCCCCAATAGGGTGTTATAATAACCCTTTGACCCACATGACTTATACAGGGCCGACCCCAACAAGGTGGTCTAATAACCCATCAATTATAAGTTACGACACTTACAATATAAATGACGACACTTCCGTATAGAGGAATAATAACATCTCTATAGGAATACAATATACATATATGTGAAATACATTCCGAAGTTACATATACATCAACATAATATGCCTCTTACTCTTCCATGGGAGTTATTCTTCCACTCCAATTCGACCTTACATGAATCATGCCATGAATAATACCTCTTAAACTCCCCCAAGTATGTCAACCTTCATCTTGAACTCGAATTGGTGAGAGAATCATGCCAAGTGTAGTGGGGAATCTTGCCACAAATGGGTCCCACAACCTCTAATGTGCCCTCATGGTCCAATGCCACATTATTTTTTTGTATTATTATTTAATTGACCCGTTTAATGTGAATTTGTAATTCTAAGGTCATTTTGGGTCTTGTATCTCCTTTAGTCCAACTTTTAATGCTTCCACCCCCAACATTGGAAACTAGTAACTTTCCTCCATGATAGTTCATTTGGATGGGAATATTACAAACTTTGAATTGGGAATTTTCTCTTAATGTGACCCACCTTGTCCACTTGGATCTAATTTTACATTATTACTAACTTAGACATCATGCTTGGTAATTATTTGACCCTTATCATCAATTTGACAGACTATCATTAATATGGCCAAGTGGATTAGGCCATTGTGACCCAATGCCAATTTTTGGGACATGACAGCATAATACGATAAATGTCTTTTAAGTATCTACAATCTTACTGTTATGCAATTCATAAATGTATTGGATCCATATACAAAGTTGAAGAAGGAATCTATGTGGAATAGTTTTGGTTTTCTATATTTTGTGAGGCAATGACTGTAGGATCAGCCGCCTTAATCCCTCTGTGAAGTGGTCTAATAAATACCTGTAGGATACCCATGAGCTAGACTATTCCTTTACTACCCGATAAAGGTAAGTGTTCCATGGACGCTTCAATGGATTCAGTAGAGCTCACATCTATGGATTGTATAGAAGAGCATAATATTATTTCTCTGGTTGAAAGTGTTATCGAACAATCCACTCGAGCGGATGTGAGCAGGATCGCCCTAGCTCAAAGTGAGTCTAGAACAAATAGAACAGACTACCAATGCATTTCCTGGATCTACTTAAGGATCGAGTATTAGATGTCTTACCTTTCACTTCGCAATCCTTTCTTATGAGTGTTGCTTCACGTCCCACAGTCGTCAGATCCAAGCTGCAAGACCTGTCAAGACAAGAAACAAGAGAAACCAGTAAATTACATCTATACAATAAGAGATCTAAGTAAACAATTAAGCAAGTAAACTACTCAATATCATTACACACATGAACAATATTGGTGGAAAGAATTTGTATTACTGCAAAAAGAGGAGTACAGAATAGAGATATAGAACTAAAACCAAGGCTTAACGTTGTAGCCCTTCTCCGACGAAGCCAAATGCCATATCCTTCCAAGGAAGTATGAGTTCTCCAATAGGTGAGTGGTGATGTTCTAAGAGTGATTTCACCAGCATGTAGATGTTGACTTGGTTTTGCAACCAAGCTTTGTGCAATGGGAACCTATCAACAATGTGATAGCAGTTTCAATATTGAAAGCAAAAATAATTATAAATTAAATCTAAATCTAAACTAACATGTGCATATAACAAATAAATCTAAAAACGATTCATAGAAAGAACAAGAAATAAAAGAATGTTTTGTATTATCATACCTCAAATGGTGAGGATTTGTGGTGTTGAGCAGCTCCAAGGGTGAGATGCTCCAGGCTCCAATGGTCTCTTCTCCAAGATTTCTACAATGGTCAAGAACTCATGAGAGATTTTGATAGCATGATGATAGGATGATGGATGGATGGAAAGTGAGGAGCCCCTACCACCTTTTTATAGTTTCTGGTGGTGGGGAATACCATTATGGTTTTGAGGAAACCAATGGTATTGACCAACATGGTTTAGGTACCTTTTCCCTCCTTTTTCCCTTTTTGAATATTTTTAATATTTTTATTCCCGTTTTAATATTTTTGGAAATTCTGGACCCTTTTTGAGGGTTTTTAATGCTTTTTGAGGAAAAATATTCATTTTGAGGGGAAAAAAGGGTGTATTATGGTCTGTTGGTGACCTTTTGGTGGCTTTAGAGGCTCAAATGGTGGAAAAGTGGACAAATGGGTCATGTGAATAAGGAAATGAGCTAGTGAGCACTTTTTGGGTGTTAACAATAGATACCATAGCCTTCCTCCCTTTGGGATGGGAGTGAGCTTCATTCATATAGGACTAAGTGGATAGGGTATGGATAGGATAGGTTGATAGATGGTAGGAGAGGCTTAATGGATCTCTCCAAAGTATTAAGAACCGAGTGCCAGCTCCTTCAAGAGGTCAGGGATAGGGTCCCAAGTCAGTAAGCTTCGAGATGGACCTCGAAGAAGCTATTTTTTCCATCTAACTAACTTCGTCGCACCCTGTAATGGGGCAAGGTGCGACGTCGCATGTTTCTAGTGTGCAGCCTGCGCCGACCCTTCAAAACTTAGCACAATTGGGTACAAATCCTCCCAGTATGATTACTTAGTCCAGGTATCTTCAGGGTTGTATACACTGAATCTTATGATGAGTAGATTTTGGGTGTAACAGAATGCCCCCCAAAGCATGAAGCTGTTGAAGATAGACAAGTGAAGTGCTTTGATAGAAGTAATGGCAATAGACTTGTCGAGCGAAGGATGATGCTGCAGTACAATTGACTCCGAACTGACAATATCATATGAAGTACAACATGGCTGCCGACCAATACATTTCAGATCCATGGTAGTAATGACCGACTGAACACAATCATGACTACTAGACACAAGCGTAGATCCATGATGAGATGATAACACAGCCACGACCAATACAAAATGTGGATCTGTGTGATATAACTCAATACAAACTCCATCACAACTTGGGTAAAACATGACTCCCCAAGGTCTTCCAGCTGAACCCGCAATGATACGAATCTATCCATGTGATTACAAATGTCTTGATGTCGAACATGGTAGAAACCACTTGATTACCGGCCATTGATGTAAACCGTTAACAAGTACGAGGGAGATCACCATTGATGTCAATGATTCCCAAGGTATCACAGTACATATCATCAAGCGTGAATAAATGAGTTGAATTCGAACGCAAGATGAAATATTTCAATCAAGAGTCAATGATGTAAATTCATGATGAAAGCAAGATAACCTGCCATTGAGGCATGTAGGGCCAAGGTACTTGATTGGTTTCTAGATTCAATCCTTGGATGATGAGTTGAAGTTGACAAGGCTGAATCCATTGAAAGAGGGCCATGACGAATCCCCCATCAAACGACACGAAACACGACAAAAATGTATGGGGTAGATCGGATGGTACAGTAACATGCAAGACTGACTTTAGAGTAGACCGACGTAATGGCGGGTGTACTGACTACAGATGATAAATGATAGACATATTCTTGAACATGGGCATGGAATGACTTGGAAATATTGACATGATGAGTGCGACACAAATTCTCAAAGCGGCTGATGATGGAAGATTTTCTTTGAATGACTCAAAGGAGTAACAAGACTCAGGAAATAAGTGAAAATCGAGGGCAAATGGATGATCCAAGCACTGTATGCAAATGCAGATGAGTTCCATGTTCAAGAATGACTACATACTGCCACTGATAAGGTATGTAACACAAACACTTTCCTTTTTCCCCATCATGAATGATGAGTACCTCATGTGTTTTTTACGAGCTTGATGAGGGTAACCAGATGCTCGATATAGCTCATCTCATAGATGAGTCCAATCCCAAATATTTTCCAAACCTGGGATAGGAGGGGTTCGTCCCATGACGGGCCCTTTAATGTGAAAATTTTAACGATTCCATAGAAAGTAAACTCGGTCCTCATTTCATGTTTAGAGAGTCTGAAAAGAACTAAAGAAGACTCCAACGGTCCTTTTTCGTAAAGTTAGCCTCATCGCCCGAAAAAGGGTTAAACAACACGGGAGAGGACTCTTCCAGTCATGATTGGTTGGAATATACCTTTTTCATAATTAGTGCCTCCTGGTCCGAAAAAGGGGTAAACTATCACCAGGAAGACGACCATTCAAATGCTTTAACAAGTGTGAACGTGACAAGTTCGCTTGGCAATCTTTTCATTTTTTTAGAGCCTAAAAAGAGCTTAACGATAGACTCTGGTGGTGTCCTTTTCCGTGGAAGTTTAACAAGCCCATAAAAGAGATAAATCATAACTTGGTACTTGTTCTCATAGTTTCATGAGTACGAGAACAAACGAAGAGTAAAATCGTCATCACGCAATAAGTACAAACTAACCGTTGCAAAAATAACGACAAAACGTTCAAGGGAGTGCTCATACCTGTGATGACCATTGTGATACGAGGAATGGCACAAAAGACCACTTACAACTCCTGCACACTAGAAAATGTGTCAAATAGCCTCAAATATGACAAAAATGGTCAAAAACTATGATAAATGGCCCAAGAGCATCAAAATATTTGAAATGGAATATTCCATTTTATTTATAAATAGAAAAATGGGCCAAAAATAGTTTTCATTATTTCATTTGCCAATTTGGGAGGAGAAGTACCAATTTGGAGCCAAAAATTCCTTTGCCGATTCCGAGAGCTATGATCCGCCATTTCACCGACCATCAGGAACATGTAAGCCTAAACTTCATCCAGCAACTTTTCAGTGGATTAGATTTTGTTTTTAGGTTCATTTTTTGGGTTTTTTGATGAATTCAGGGAGGGCTATTGCGCTCTCGGTTCGTCGCAGTTGGCCCTTCGGAAACTGCAACGAGACCGACTCGACACAAGTCTCGAATGAATGAACTGCGACAACATCACACTGTACACAAACGTATAGTGCGACGGTGGAGTTTCATTTCCCAAACATCAAACTAAACTCAAAAAAAGAACTTGTTGTGGTTGAAGTAGGATCTAACAGTGTTTAAATGTCCCTTTTGGCAGGTTGATAGCAAGCCAACATGGTTTTAGAGTGGTAGGATCGAGAACATGAAGTAGAATATGTACAAGCTACCAATGATCCACAATGCGTGGATGCCTTGAGGAACTGTGGTTTACTCAAGTTCTTTGAGATTCAGGGGATGAGATCCCAAATCCCATTGCTATCAGACATGCTCCAGAGTTGGGATGCAACCAGATAATATTTCGTGATTGGTGAGCACATCCTCACAATAGATGTTGAGGACATCTATTTCCTTACTGGTTTGTCCCGGAGAGGGGACCCTGTAGCTCTTACTGGAACATAGGCCAGTGACCGCACAGTTGATGACATGGTGTCACAGCATTATACCACTGCTACTCGATCCTCTAGTGGGAAGATTATTATCAGGGATGTGGTGAGCCACCCACGGCATACCATACTATTTTCTATTACTAGAGTGGCGGGTAGCCAAGCCCCACACATGGCTACTCGGAGTCAGATGCTTTATGCGGAGGACTGCATGTCCCCCATGGTTTTCAACTAGTGCGAGGGTCTCCTCGCAAACCTCTGAGCTCAGCTGACCAAGTGTCGACGGGGAGAGCTCAAGCAGTTTGGTTATGGATCGATCGTGGTATCATTCCTCTTGGAGCGGATCCCTCTCTTGTGTCCATAGGTAGTACTAGATGACAGGGAGCCTAGATATCCCCACATGCTCAGATGGGCTAAGGTGATGACCCTCCATGGTGGAGGACCTATCATCAGCTTTGGTCCTGAGTTCTTCAGCTGGCTGGAAGGCCAGTTACTCATGGTTGAGGACTTCCCGTACAGTGGTATGGATTTCAGAGAGGATCCTAACTGGGTGCTGCCCGAGGATACAGCATAGGGTGACATAGGTGAGAACAAAAACCCTTGTACTTTTAGTTTTGTATATTTATCATTTTTTCGATGCAGTGCTGATAAGTATGTAACATGTGTGTGTAGATATGGGGCCCGTACGTCCGGTAGGACTTTCCCTCCTGGCGAGGAGAGACAGAGGTGGGGAAGCAGTTGTGCCCCTAGGTGCTCAAGCTGCCATCGAGGAGATGGAGGAGGTATACAGGAACCAGCTGACAGTAGAGATTCCTAATCCAGCAATAGATGACCTACCAAGACCTATGCATAGGTTCGGGGTTGGATCATCCATATGCTTCAATGCCCTACTCTGCAAGGTAGCGAGGACCGTGGATTGCTTCCTTACTCAGCGACAATGGGCTATCTGTGTTAGGGGTGGTGTATGGGTCAGGTGTCAGGCCTGATGACACTATTATACTTGTACTGAGAGCTTAGAGGCCTCAGATTTTGTACTACTGAAAGCTACGATGCTTCAGATTTTGTAGAGACTCACTAAAAGCCATTGTGCTTCAGATTTTGTACCAGCACTGCTTTTTGGGTGATATATATATAGAGAGAGAGAGACATTCTCGGTGATTTATACATTATGTGTTTTAAAATTATGTGTTTTAAAATTATGAGTGATGTGATATTGTTTACATGTTTGCTTTTATACATTGCATTGTTTACATGTCGTGAATGCTTTTACATATTATGAATATTATGTGTGTGTGATGTACCAATCCAGAATGAAGTTGGCCATCGAGTCAGCAACTATGTTTAACTCTCGTGGAATGTGCAGGTACTGAACGGATTCAAATGACCTTTACAGGAGACGTACTTGTCTGAAGAGACGGAGTAAGGTGGGATCACGGATGGCGTAAACCTAGTTAAGATGGGAAACCACTAATTGAGAATCCATGTGGATGACAATGTGGTTCATACCCAAGGAAATGGCGTTAGCTAGGGTTCCGATTACTGCCTAATACTCTGCGGCATTGTTGGTCGCAAACCCTAGGAAACTTCCTCCTGAGCTAATGAGCTCACCTATTAGGGGATATAGTACCCAGGCTACCGAAGCAAGGTTACAGGTATGCTGGCTAGTCCCATCCACGAATCCATAGCACGTTTCCATCTGCAGACGCAGACAAAACATGGTATAAGGAGCGGAAACAAGATCTAAAGACACTCAAAAATAAAAAGTGTCACAGTACAGAAAAACACAAAAAACATGCCATGTACAGTATATACAATAAATTCTAAGCGTGACGAGTTTAGGCATAGTATCTCTTCAAGTAAATCCCATTGTGGGGTTCACCCAAAGAGATTCCATCATAGTCTTCAAGCTCGTAATCTCCCTTTTCTAAAACATGTTTGACAATGTAAGGTCCATGCCACATGGATTCGAACTTTCCTGCTCCTAGTTTGTCGTGCTTCTAGTCATAAGTGAGGACTAGGTCACCCTCGTTAAAGATACGAGGTTCAACTGACTTGTCATATTGGGATTTGATGCGTTTCTTATGCACTTCATTAGCAAGAGCGGCATCTCGGTGGGACTCATCAAGTTTTTCTAAGTGCAGGAGATGTTCTTCTTCGGCAGTAGTATTAAGAAGAAGTTCGACAGCAAGTTGTAGAGACGGAATTTTGCACTCTATAGGTAGGACAACCTCCAATCCATAGAATAGTTGGAAAGGAGTGAAACCTGTGGTGGTTTTAATGGAGGTTCTATAAGACAATAACGTGGAAAAGAGAATGTTATTCCAATTGGATTTATGTGTACCTACCATCCTTTGGACCATAGTTTTCAAGACTTTTTTAATGGCCTCGACCTATCCATTGGACTACGGGTAGTAGGGTGTTGAATTTTCATGGAGAAAACCCAACCTATCGCTCAGTTCATCAACCATATGGTTCTGAAAATGGGAACCATGATCGGTAACAATCTCTTGAGGAACTCCAAACCGTGCTATTACATGATTGAACATGAAGAGTGCGGTGGTTTTTCCATCATTCTGGTATGTAGGCATAGCTTCAGCCCACTTTGTAAAGTAATCCGCAGCTACAATGATGTAACTATGCACCCCGGCCGAGGTAGGCTTACAATGCATAAAGTCGATGCCCCATTTTGCGAAGGGGCCCACGGCAATAACCGGGTGTAACGGGGCAGGATGGGTGCGCTTGTTCGTATGGAAGTGTTGGAAAGGAGGACATTTTTTTACGGCCTCAATAAAATCTTTGAAGATATAGGCCAAAAATATTCTGGGCTATAGCCATCCCAGAGAGGTGACCGCCACATGCCCCAGCGTGACAGTCATTCAGAATGCGTTCGGCTTCATCGTGAGTGAGACAACGTCGAAGAATTGAATCGATGCCATGGAGATGCAAAGTATCATTGATGATTAAATAATACTTTGCATGATGATGTATCTTACGACAATCGTCGCGAGACAGGTGAAGGTTGAAGCGTTGGGTTTGAATATATAATGAGATATCTCCATACCATGGATCAGTCGTACTGATTAGAAATAATGATTCATCTGGAAAAGATTCATTGTGCTCAACTTCTGCATCAGGATGGGGACGGTCACAGACCAGCTCGGCAAACACCAAATACTTTTTTGACTTGGCTTTCTCGAAAAGAAGATCAAATTCTTGTAGTATCACTATCCAACGTGAATACTTGTCCCCAAGCACCTGACATGTCAGGATGTGGTACATGGGGTTCGAGTCTGCGATGATGGTGGTGGTACGGAGCAAGATATAGTGCCAAAACTTTTGGACGATGATGACCGCCGCGAATGCGAGTTTTTTGACATGTGAATATCTAGTTTCAGCGTTAGCAAGCCCCTTACTTGCATAGTATATTACATGTTCCTCGGTGTTTTGATCCTCCTGTACCAAAACCATGGTGATAGTGGTAACAGAAGCGGCGAGATATAAGATATAATCTCAATAATAATTGGGCAGTTGGAGCACGGGGGCATGCGTGATGGCATGTTTGATACTGTCGAAGGACTTTTGAGCTTGGTCATCCCAAATGAATGGGATGTCCTTCTTGAGCAATCGCATGTATCCTTGAGTCTTCTCCGTGAAATTGCAAACAAAACGTCTTAAATAAGTCGCCTTCCCTTGGAGACTTTGAAGTTTCGTCACATCAGCCCGGGGTTGTAGGTTGATGATGGCCTCCACCTTTAAGGGATCAATGTGGATCCCATCCTTCAAAATGATAAATCCTAAGAGGCATCCGGACTCAACGCAAAAGATACACTTATGAGGATTCAGACGGATATTGTACCATTTGCATCAGAGGAAAATGGTCGTCAAATGATCAATGTGGAACTCGTGCTGCTTTCAATGAGCAGGGAGATCGTCCAGGTAAGGTTCCACAAAGTCCTTAATATCATGGAAGGCATACGACATAGCCCGCTGAAACGTGGCGCCATCATTTTTAAGGCCAAACGGGATTTTGTGGTATGCAAACGTTCCCCACAGGAAGATGAAAGCCATCTTATGTTGGTCGGCGGGGTTGATCTCAATCTGGTTGTAACTAGAAAAGCCATCCATAAAAGAGAAGATGACGCTTCTGGCAGAATTGTCGATAATCTGGTCGATGAAGGGGGTTGGGTAGTTGTCTTTTGGACAAGCCTGATTAAGGTCCCGATAATCGACATACATGCGAATGGTACCCTACTTTTTGTTCACAGGGACGACATTTGAGACCCAATCCGTCAATGGGACGGGATAAATAAAACCATCCTTTAAGAGCTTTTCAATCTCAGCCTTGATTGTCACCGTCTTTCGGGGGTGTACCGGTCGCAACTTTTGGTGTACAGGTTTGATGTCGAGATAGGTTTTTATTTCATGAGAAACAATCGTGGGGTCTATCCCAAGCATCTCCTCATATGACCAAGCAAATACATCTCAAAATTGCTTGAATAAGGCTGTGCTAGTAGCTATTTCTTTAGGGGAACACTTATAGCATATGAAAATGTGTTTTACTATACCAGGTTTCACCGAGATGTCTACCGGGGTGGTCGGCTCAATGTTGGTCAAGTTTCCCTCCATGTCTATAAGACATGTAAGAATGGGGGAATGAGGGAACGGGTAGATGTTTGGTGAAAAGAGGGTGTGAATGTTTTCCTCTATGTACTCCAAAGGAGGAAGAAAAGATGACCTATGGTGGAGATCATCCCACGAACCATCATCAACATTCATAACTTCCATGATGGACTCATCTGAATGAAAAGTCCAAAGTAAGAGATCAGGTAGAGAGGACGTCCGTCATAGAGAACAGGATGGAGAGGCCATGGTTAAATGGTCCTTTGGTGCTGATTCGATAGCCTCGTAAATATGGTCAGCAGTACAAGCCAAGTATCAGTAGAGTGAGATAAAATCTCTATGGAGATCATGTTCACTGTAGCAACATGATTAGGGGGGTCCGTCGCCGGAAAAACGCCCATGAGAGATGAATCCTTCAAAAGGCCAACCCCTATACTCTCATACTATTTTGACATTTATCCAATGGAAGGAACATGGTCACCAGGATGAGTAGTAGCATCTGGTGCGCAAAAATCTAATTGGTCGATAGTAATAATTCATCCTTGGTGGGGGAAATGTACTATGTGGAAGATTGAAGAGGCTACCGCCTGCATGGCTTAAAAAAAATTACGACCAAGCAAGAGATTATAATCTATTGGGGCCAAGACCACTTCCACGTTAACGGTTATGGTCTTTCCACCCAACTCAACTGCAAGAGCTTGTAGGAGTCCATGAGGTTGAAAGCCATGCCCGTCGAATGCTTTCAACATGGTAGGAGAATGATTCAATTTGGGGGAGCCAATGGCTCTCCAACAGGTGATCGACATGATAGAAGTGGAGGTGCCTTCGTCCAAAAGGGTACGATGGACAATCTTCCCAGCAATGTTTGCAAAAAATTGGAATGCAAGCTAGTGGGAGAGCCTCAGCTTGAAGTGGTCAAGTCGGAACATGATGGTATTCGAGGAATTGGGATCGACTGCACAGATGGCTGCAAGGAGAGTTTTGCGTTGATCAGGACAATTATGCAAAACTTCCAAGGTAGACATGGTGCAAGGAGCTTGTGCCAAGTCTTGCACCATATTGTAAATTTTGTGCCGCCCAAGCATTAGGATTGAAAACAACTTTTCAAATTGTACTCTTGGGTGGTCGCAATATCGAGTCTAAGGATGGCTTCTCAATGGTGAGAGAAGTTGATGGTATAGTGACATCAGTTAAGGAGTCAGAATCATTTTCAGCATTAATTCCGGTGGATTCCTTCGAAGGGACCAGTTTGTAAGATCGCGAGCGAGTGTTCAAATTGATCGTCTCATTACGCACCATGAGAACATGCGCGGTATTGGATGGTTCCCCCTGGGCCGGGGGGGGTTGAGAAATCATATGCTAGTTCTAAGTAGGAAACGAATCGTTGAGGACTGCATGAGTTGGTTTACCCCTAAGAAACTTTTGTACTTCATCTCTATGGGGACATTCTTTGGAGAAATGGTCATCTCCACACAGTAAACAAGGATACTTTAGTTTTCGTTTCTGCTTGGTATCATCAGGAGCGCTCTTTTTTTTTTGCTGGGCGGAAGACTTTTTGGGTTTCCCCTTGTTCTTCTTTTTACTGCCAGACTTCTGAGATGAAGCCGATTGGATAGAATTCACCTCTTCAGTTAGAGCAGGAGTGGTGGATTTGGTGGTGCTGTGGCCAGCCTGAGTTGGTAATGGGGAGGAACCGTGAAGGTTGGATGATCCAATAGTGCTAGAAGCAGGCTGGGTGTTAAGGGAACCAATGATTCCATCAGTTTGGAGTCCCTTATGTGGTTTTGCAGGGTCATTAATGTCATGGGGTGCATCAGGCAGAATATCAAACAAAGTGTCAGATTGAGTGTAGACTAGGTCTAGTACATGGGCACTTGCAATGGCTTGTTCTTCGGTGATAGCACCTCGCATGGCGACATATCTTACTATGGTAGGGATGAGGTATTTTGTAAACCAGTCTGCGAGGACCTGATCTGGAATAGGAGCTTTAATGAAATGTTGTCTCCTTTGCCACTCATGGATATGATCCGAAATATGAGTGGCGGTATTTTGACGGAGCGAGGTTAAAAGCTCGGTACCAGTTTCATACCATATGGGCAGCTGGAAATGCACCAAAAATGTCATGGCAAGAGAACCAAAATCAGGAAAATAGTGGGGTGGCAACTCAATGTACCACTTGGCAGCCGAACCGGTGAGAGTCCTTTGAAACAATCTAAGATGAATTGAATCGTCCATTAAAGAATTAGATGAACACCATAAGTGGTATGTCATCACGTGGTTTTTAGGGTCTTCACCCGGCTTTCCGTCAAATTTGGGGATATCAAACGGAAGTTTCACTGGAATTGGTGGCCACTTATATCCATGGTAAATAGGATCATTGGTTAAACAGGATAGGTCAGGCAGGTCCAAAGTAGCCAGCAAGGGCAGCTGTGGGTTAGGGTGTGCGTATTGATAATATAGATAAGGCGTGTATGGACCAAACTAACCATAAGGTGTACTAGGAGGAAACTGGCCATAGGGGGGTGTGCCACCCGGATCGTAAGGGGGTTCGCCACCATAAGGTGGTCCATTCCAATAAGGTGGGGGGTGGAGGTCCTCCACCACCACCAGGAGGGGGTGGAGGTCCTCCACCACCACCAGGAGGAGGTGGGGGTCCATAACCGTAATAAGGCGGCCCACCACCACCTTTTCCTGAAGGGGGTGGTGGACCACTTCCACCGCTAGAAGGATGGGGGCCCCCACCACCTCCGCTACCAGAAGGATGAGGGTCTCCACCACCACCGCCACCACCATAGTAATTAGGTCCTCCACCACCTCCGCCGGGAGGGGGTGGTGGACCACCTCCAGCACCCAAAGGGAAATGTCCTCCTCCACTATGATAATGTGGTCCCCCGCCGCCTCTTCCAAGAGGGGGTGGTGGACCATTCCCGCCACCTCCGGAAGGGTGATGGATATTGTTGGTAAAATGTGGTGGGCCTCCACCAAGGTTAGGTGGGGGCCCGTTGCCTCCAGCAGGAGGTAAGGGAGGACCGATCAGGGGTGGTGGTACTTGAGGGATAGTGGGTTGGGGTCCATGTTGCAACACAGGTTGTTTCCCCCATAGAGTGTAAGGATTCCCGGGATAAGGTATCCCGTATGGTGCGTTTTCGGGATTAGGTTGGCCCGGCGTAGGGTTAACAGAACCTGGATAAGCTTGACTCCATGAGGGTTGAGTTACATTAGATGGGCCTCCAACATGAGATAATCCCATGGTGGATGGTCTAGTGGGTTGGGCAGGTCCAACGAAAGGTCCATTGGGGATTCCACTGCCTATGTTCTGGTTAGGAAATGGAGGTTTCCCCCCAGCCACAACAGGTTGATCATTATTCAAAGGTTGAACCAACATAGGTTGTTGACTAGCTACCACAGTAATAACATAACCGATGGGATAATCCATGGGAATGGAATATCCTCCCATTGAATTTTGAGGTGGGGGGGGAACTGGTAAAGTAACTGTGGTAGTGACAGGTGTGTTGGACTATTGTCCTTCCACCGGTTAGTTCACTTGTGGTGTAGGACTAGACTCTTGTGAGGGTTGACCAATCTTATTAGTGGTATCATGGTGGGAAGATTGTTCTGGTGATCCAAAAGATATCAAATGATCTGGGATGGCTTTGTCGTCGAATATTATTTGAAAGTTCTGATTTTGAAACTCTTCAGAGCATTGCTCGAGACTCTGTCTTCGGAGGTCATCATCCCTAATACATAATTGTTCTATACGTTCACGGATAGGGCCAAAAATCTCAGCGGGGTCAGGCCTGTAATAAGGTCTAGAGAGATCTGGAGTAGTCCAATTAGGTGGTGATGAGATGGAAAAATGAGCCATTAGGTGGTCTGTAGAAGAGGTCCAATAAGCTGCTAAAAGACCAACAGCTGCTGTAGGGTTGTCCTAGGGATGACGGGAGAAAGGTCTTGTGAAGCGAGGATTTGTGCTCCTTCATCCTGTGGCGGATGAGAGGCAGGTGAATCCAGAGGAGTTTGTGGAAACAAAAGTCCTCCAACATTCAAAGTGGAGTTTTCCACTTTAGTAACTACAACCGTGTTACGCTGATCTATTCTTACCCTCAAAATAACCTCTGGATTAAGGGGATATTCGGGTGATAAGTTTAAGATCCTATGGGACCTTCTCTAGGGAAAATCCACCAGAGCGTCAGGATAATCAGCCAAGATGGTTGAAACAGCGTTTCTCCTAAGGGTATGCTAAAATAAAAGCAGTCCATAAAAACCTACTCAAACTAAGGAAACAAGTAGACTTATGTGACAAAGTGGATTCAAAAGTCTGGAACCTCATGGGATTATCAAGGCATCGCAAACCGCGATATACTGCAGGGTCCAACAATATGATGCAACAAGGAGGATTGGGACCATACCCTTTCCTGCATACCTGATTACTTGGATAGTACGTGTGTGCTAATCTCTCCGAGTGCTGTTCTCGGTGTATTGCTTTGCCAAGACGGCCAAATGGTTAACTCAGTTGGTTTCAGGAATCCTAGTGGTGTCTCCTGATATACGCAAGGTATGTGGGAGCTCAAATCCGTAGTGGTGCTGTCTAATGCACAACCGTCCAGAAAGAGACCTTCCGATATACTACCGAGTACGTGATACACCCTTCGATATATGCCAAGTATGGATTATGGTACTTTGTGGGTACGTGAAGGAGCTCAATATACCGATAAGTTTGGGAAGACTACAATACCCCTAGGATACAGTGCTGGAAAATAATGACAGCTGCCACGCTTAACGACGCTGGAACACGTCTCTAACTTACACACAAGTTGCTAAAAATTTTACCTAGTTCTACCGTTAATTTTATCTTGGACGGTTAGGTGAATGCATGAGGTGAGTACATAATCAGAAGCATAATGCAAGTCCTAACTCCATGCATGAAATATTCTTTCCTTTCAATGAATTCTAGCTATGGGAAGGAGAAACAATTTTCCAATAGTATTGCCAAAACAACACAATGAAACACAATCCCAATTCAAACAAAACTTGACTATGAAAGTATTCTTTTCCTTTTTTCAAGGAAACACAAAGAATCACAACACTACTATCCAAATCATAAAAAAAATTCTTTTCTTTTTTCTTTTCAAAACAAAATGAAACTAGGTAATGAAAAGAGAGGATTTTTAAATGGAATATGCAAGTTTTTCAATTTCACTTTCAATGGTCTAAAAGCAACAAAAATAAAAAATGCATCTATCTTTCCTTAGCATGGAATCAATTTTGCAAAAATTGAAGCGTACTTTGAGTCTTTCAAGAATATGAGCGATTCATAATTTGAGAAAAACCACAACAGATTATACATTCATTCATTTTTTCCAAAACACAAACGAAAACGTTCCAATGCACAACAATTTTCTTCAATAATGCTTAAGAAATGATGGGAAAGAAGCACTTTTTAACTTTTCAATGGATGCATCACAGAATAGACTTGATAGCAACTGAGCTTTTGGATCTAAAGGACTGAAAATAAAACACTACTTGCTGCACTAGTACACTCAGAAAACTCAAGAAAAGACAAGCACTCAATCAAGCTGAGAGGCACACTTAACTCAAAATCAAGCAACAGCAAGCAAAGCTCAAACAATGATGAGAATGAGGTTTGGAAGCTGATCTAATGCAATGATCAGATCAGGGATGGAAGGAAGGGAATGCAAGGGTGAGCGAATGAAGGTGGAGGAGACAAGAGTATCCACCACTACTAGTCTTCAAGCTTGTCCAAGACGGAACCCAAAATCAATCCAAACAAAACGAAACACTCAAAACATGAATCAAAATAGGATCTCTGGCTGGATCTTGCAGCACAGAGGGAGTTCATACAACAAACCAAAGTCCAGAGTGTCAAATGGAAAGGAGATGCCGGAATGCCAAATTTTGACAAATCGGCGCACCCTATTCTTGTACACAGTGTGACGTCGCGGTTTACCTACACGGGAAGTGCGACGATGTCACAATTTACCAATGCAAGGGATGCGACGAGTAACTAATAGGTAAAGAACAGAGACCCAAAATGACACAGTGTCTCTTTGTTCCCACTGCCCAGGTGTGACAGGCGAAGTCTAGAATAAAAAATGAATCAAATCTCTCAGCAATGAAACATGGAATGGTTTGGGAATGAGTACGTCGTATAAACTCAGAGGAAGTAGATCAGAGTCTTCAATACGGAGATCTGATAATGAAATCAACTCCAAGAAGTAAATGGCAAAAATAAAAAGGCTTCTGTCAAGCAATCGACTGAAAATGACTCTTAGATTGACAACCACTGACCAGATTCTATACTCCCCTGTATGGTGGTCAAATTTGTTATCAGACAATCCACTCAAGCGGATGCGAGCAAGATCTCCCTAGCTCAAAGTGAGTCTAGAACAAATAGAATAGACTATCAATGCATTTCCTAGATCTACTTAAGGATCGAGTATTAGATGTCTTACCTTTCACTTCGCAATCCTTTCTCCTGAGTGTTGCTCCATGTCCCACAGTCGTCAGATCCAAGCTGCAAGACTTGTCAAGACAAGAAACAAGAGAAACCAGTTAAAGACATCTATACAATAAGAGATCTAAGTAAACAGTTAAGCAAGTAAACTACTCAATATCATTACACACATGAACAATATTGGTGGAAAGCATTTTTATTACTGCAAAAAGAGGAGTACATAATAGAGATATAGAACTACAACCAGGGCTTAACACTGTAGCCCTTCTTCGACAAAGCCAATTGCCATATCCTTCCAAGGAAGTATGAGTTCTCCAATAGGTGAGTGGAGATGTTCTAAGAGTGATTTCACCAGCATGTAGATACCATAGCCTTCCTCCCTTTGGGATGGGAGTGAGCTTCATTCATATAGGACTAAGGGGATAGGGTATGGATAGGATAGGTTGATAGATGGTAGGAGAGGCTTAAGGGATCTCTCCAAAGTATTAGGAACCGAGTGCCAGCTCCTCCAAGAGGTCAGGGATAGGGTCCCAAGTCAGCAAGCTTCGAGATGGACCTCGAAGAAGATATTTTTTCCATCTAACTGACTTCGTCGCACCTTGTAATGGGGCAAGGTGCGACGTCACATGTTGCTAGTGTGCAGCCTATGAAGACCCTTCAAAACTTAGCACAATTGGGTACAAATCCTCCCAGAATGATTACTTAGTCCAGGTATCTTCAGGGGTGTATACACTGAATCTTATGATGAGTAGATTTTGGGTGTAACAGAAAGACGTTTATCATTTGCTAATGTTGAATCTTCTTCTTTGATAATCACTATTGATGATCTCAATCAATCTGCTAACTGGAAAATTCCTGGTATCTTACCTAAGGAAGTATATAAAATGAGATGGTGGCAGTACTAGTCACATACAAAAGCAAAAATAAGCTCAGTAGATGTTTCTTTTATTGATAAAGAAGAACCAATTTACATAAATCTGATCAACAAAGAAAAAATAGACTAGGCAAAATCTAAAGCTTATAAATATGCACATCTTGGTGCAGTCAAGCTTGGTCTAGTTCCTCTAGTTTGGCCTTTCCTTCCTGTATCTTCTCTCTGTGTAGTTATTGATACTAGGCCTAAGGAGTTTGCTGATGCAGTCATCGGTGGCTTTGTTGGCCCTCTTCACAATGACCCTTGTTTTGGAACTATTTTTCCGAAATATTATGTCACTTTAGATGAACCCCACATCTATGATTTACTTAAGGCTTATATCTTACCCCAAGGATTTAAAATGGATACTGGATATAAAATCATTCAGTTAAAATCTTTTGTTGTTGTTCACTTTGGTAATGATAGTCTTCCACCCCTCACCCGTAAAGTTCATGATAGCTCTCACTTGCTAAGTGTTGTGGAGCCAGACAAGTCAAAAAAATCCACTCCTGTAACATTTAATTGGACTGACATAAATTACCCAAAGCATTGGGAGGTCAAATACAAAGAACTATGCCAAAAAGAAAAAATGTTGAATAATCAAACAATTGTAAATACTCCAGTAGTATTTGACAAATCTTCTCACTCTTTTCGGTTACCTAATGGATTTTCCACTCCTACGTTTACTCCTCCTCTCACTAGATCTATTTCTGTATATTCATCCTCCTAAGATGATCTATTTCCTTGGTAGACTTGAGTTAAGTTGGATCAATATTGGTTTAATATAAAAATTTAGTGTGTGCTCAATTGGATCTGATTATTGCTTACATGTTAGTTATATACTATTGTATGTTTATGCATGTGCAACAATACTCTATCATGGTATTAGAGTTGGTTACTATGCTCTACCTCATTTAGCAATTTTTTATTAAAATTTCTTTTCAAGCATCAAAACTCTTCAATAATTTTTTCTTGGGCCCCATGTCTCTTGTGGATTTTCAATCAGATCTTAACAACCACTTAGGGTTTATATCATATATGTGCATTTCTCACATTTATGTCCATTTTATTTTGAAAATCTAACCACAATGTTTTTAGTCAAGATCAACTATTGGTTCATCAAAATTGGCTACTATTTGGTCAATGTTGAATTAATTTGCTTAGCCTATCATAGGGCATTTAATTCTTTTATAACCTAAAGTTTTTGGGAAATTTTAGGTTTGGTAATTTACCAACACTGTTTTTTACAAGGCTTATTTTGTCAACCAAACTTGATAACTTTTGATCATTGAGGCCTTTTAAAGAATTTTTTTTTGGCTAGATCAATTTTTCTTGACCTAGTTATTGGGATGATTTCCTCACTTGTTTTTTGCTTGTTCGGACACATATGGATGCATTTACTCGTTTTCTCTCCAATTTTTTCTCCTTGGAAAATGTTTTGGGAGGTTTTCTGCATTTTTCTTTGGTTGGGCACATTTATCTTTGTTATATGGGTGTTTTATGCTACTGAGCAAAAAATTTAGGGTTTTATCCTATTATTTTTCCCTATTGCATGTCGTATGGTTGGATCTATACATCGTACAACCACATTTTCAAACTAGTTCCTTCTATACAAGTTTTCTCCATATTTTTCTTTGTTTAGCCCTGCATTTCCTCTCCTATGGATGCCGTACATCTTTCATTGAGGATTTCCTCGTCTTCTGTGACCCATTTCTCTATGTGTATGCCTGTGTCTCTTTTCCTATCTTCCCGCCATAGAAACTGTACAACTTTTGTTGTAGGGTTTGTTGTTGGTCGTTGGGTTTCAGACTAGCGTGGGGTTAGGGTTTTTGATCGTCGTTATGCTTTGTTGATTCTTTTGTTTGTGTTATGTAATTTTTTTACATATTTGGTACATAACTCTTTTCCTTTTATATATATTTTACTTTTTTAAATATATTTCATTTTTTAAAATTTGTAACTTTTTAATTATGAAATATATTTAATTAATTTAAAATGTTTTTAAATGTTTTAAATACATTTAAGTTAATTTAATTTTTAATATTTTTAAATTTTAAATATAATTAATTTATTTTAATATAATTAATTTATTTTAATATATTTAATTTTGTTTTTAAATATTTAGAATTTCTTAGTTGTTTTTTCTTTTCCATAAGCCTTTTGTATTTTTAGGGTTAGTTTACAGTTCCTTAGTTTTAATCATCATTTTTGCAGAGGTTGTCTCTTGTTCCTTTTTTACTTGTCTCTAACTTTCATGTGTGGAAGATGTTTGACATTTTCAGGAGCATGTATCTCTAGCATTATTTTCATGGTGACCACAAGAAACCAATTGATGCCAAAGACTTAGTTGTTTGAGAGCTATATTTTCCAATCCATAAGTGGTATCATTTTTTTACATCCATATATTGCTCAATATTTATATGTTGTTGCTAACCTTTGTTTGTGTAAAATATATTTCGTGTTCCTCTATCTTTCATATTTCATGTCATGAATTTTCAATGTCATTATGGTCTTATCATGATGTTTATATTATTTACTCCTGGAATTTCTTTTGTTCAGATTAGCCCTCTATTTACTTCACTTTCTCCACAAGGGCATTTGTAAAGTGTTGTGGAACAACTTGGTTCTGTTGTTCCTTTCTATCTTAAGCATATTGACGTTGTTATCACCAATCACTCAACATTGTTCCTCTCTACACCTTATCCTTTACAAAAACAAAGTTTAAAACTATTTGACACTTTATTTGGGATGTTTGAAGAAGTAATTAAGAAGGAATGCAATGCAATAAAATACCATATAATGTCACCTTCTTCTAGTTATAATGTAAAGTAATAAATTCCATCTTATTCATGTAAATTCAAGATTATTTTGTGACACATTTTGATGTATAAGACACTCTCAGGTCCTTGTATTTACTATGAGGTCTACTACATAGTGCATCTTTCAACTTATTTTGTAAATTCAAGATTATTTTGTGACACATTTTGATGTATAAGACCCTCTCAGGTCCTTGTATTTACTATGAGGTCTACTACATAGTGCATCTTTCAACTTAGTTATGAAGACTACCTGCGTGACACATTTCTATTATATATAGGCCATATGGGGTTATTCTATTTTTAATGAGGTCTATTGCAGATTTCTTTCAGTTATCAACTGGGTTATATCTGTGATCACTATCTTCTAGCCACATTTTTCCTTGTATAGGCCATCTAAGGTTTTGTACACTATTTTGATGTTCTACATAGTTCATCATATAGCTTGTTTCACGTGCAATTTTAGGATTACTGAGAATCATATGTTATCTTCATCAAATCCATGAGATGAATTGTGTTCATATTCACATCTTATTAGGAATTTTGGAACTTTTCATCAAGGCGGATGTTAATGTAATTCCATCTTTCTGCATTTGTATTTTTCTCCTTATTAATCATTATGGGGGAATGTTGGAATATGTAATGATGACTAGTGTGATGTTAATGGTAGAAGGAATAAAATACTTCATAACTCTCTATATTATAAAAAAAGAGTTATCCCACATGCATCATAAAATAAATTCTCTTATTACCATTTTACATATAATATAAGTGGAAACATATTTATTCCACATGTATAATGGGATGTGATTTATCCATATCTTTAGTTATATAATAGAGGTGAAGGAGACTCATTTGTAGACATGAGGGATTGCACATTCTTGTGTGTCATTGTGACATGAAGTGAATATGAAATGTGATGTGTGGGTACTTAATATTATAAAAGTGAAAATTTACTGAAGAATAAAGAAGATTAAGCCTTCATGTGGAAGTTTCCCCATTTGAGGTTTTACCACATAAAATTGTTTGTCCAATTGTCTTTCTTCCCTTTCATCGCTTGCAATTGTTATTGATTATTTGATGCTTGTGTAGATAGGAGATTAGACTAGTTAGATCTTATTATTGGCTTACTTTTTATTTATATATTGTTGTATGCTTATGCATATGTATAAACACTCTAACATCTTGGAACTTCATCAAGGAACATGCATCATTGAATTATTGCAAGACTTGATAACCCTCCAAATTGGGAACATTATTTTGTTCTATGTATAATACATGCAAAACAACATTTATTTGGTTTCAAGGTTGAAATCCATCTAATAGAAACCATCTTTGGAATTCCCTTTACTATCACTGGGTTTCTTTCTTAATAAATGCCTTCAAAAGTCTTTTTGCAAAAATCAAGCTTAACAAGATGTTCTACCAACCAATCCATTATAATGAGAACATCATAGAAACCAACTAGGAAAATATTCATATTTTCCCATGTGAAAATTCCATCCATATGTAATGGACATTTCTCCACCATTTCACTAAATTTTCTCTTGGTCCCATCGGCTAGTTGGACTAGACATGATTTGTTATGCTTTATTTTCTCAAAAGAACAAATATCAACAACTATAGGGGTAACATAATTGTGAGTAGATCTAGGGTCAATTATAATAGAAATATATGTAAGAGATATGGATATAACTAAACTATCTTACATATCTATGCATAACTATAATATATCAACAAAAAGTACAAAAAGAGAACAAGAGAAAATAGTACACCAGATATACGTGGTTCACCCAATTGGGATATGTCCACGGGAAGGTAGTCTTCTATTATCTCCAAAATATCTCCCTCAAGCTTACAGAGAACAATGCCAACAACCCCAATACAATATAGAAAGATCATCAATATATGATCCACATTGGATGATCCACAATGAATGAATGGATGATTCACGAATGAATGAATATGATCTACACAGGGGTGAATGTGAAAGAATCCCTTGACTCTATTATATACCAAGAGATGAGGAGGAATTACTCTCACATATTACATGTGGGATAATATAATTCTTCATAATAACATATCTTTATATAATAATGAATATCAAGACTGTATTTTACCATAATGAATATGGGATATAATGTATTACTCTTTTACATAAGATTGTGGATATCTTCCGGCATAATAAAAAGACATTATTACCTTCCAAGGAATATAAAATATTCCAACACTCCCCCTTAATAATGGTTGGGAGACAAGCCCACTAAAAAGGAAAGCAAGGAGTCATTACTGCTCCCTTTGGATGACAACTTATAGAAGAACCAAAGCTGCAAATAAGAAGAACACTTCGGCTAATGGAAAATGATGAAGAACAACTGCTTCTCATTGAATCATGGAATTGCAAACGAACCAGGTTGTACAATGAAATACCAACAACAAGATGCCCAGATCTAAATAGAAGCCTTTATGGCTACTAGATCCAATAGATGTCGAGAAAATGTAATGCAATCCAACAACAAGGTGCCCAGATCTAAAGAGAAGCCATCATGTCTACTAGATCCACAAGATGCCTAGATCACCAAAATAATCATCACAACCATAACTGATAGCTGAAGAAATTTGATAGAACATCCACACCAGTGTACAGATACCTTCTGACGGCTGATACAACAGAACATGTGGCTAAGAACACCACAATAGTGTACAAAATACCCAGATGGCTAATACGCATGTAGATAGCATACATTCTTCCAATCAAGATGCAATAGAAATATCTGTAGAAGGATTCAAACATCGAAGAAACAAGACCCCAATGGTCTATACATCGAAAGTGATATCATACAAATGAACATCATGACTTTTACAGTAGAATATGGTGCTTCATTATTTCTGGAATAATGTGAAAGCCTAAACAAAGAACATATCTGCACAAGAACTTCCAGGATTAAAGCATATAAATATCATAAAATAAAGGTGCTCATACATAAATGAAAATGCTTATACACCAAAGGTAAGAAAACATCATATAAACAGATGGCAACATAATATGATCAAATAAAATATTAACTTGCTCATTAAGGAAACGAAGTTACTTTTACACATTAAGTGTCAGCCACAACATATAAATAGTGAGGACAAGATTTCACTTAAATATATGAAAATTTATTCATCAAGCAACTAATATTAAGCATGGGTGCATTTCTTATTAGCATTATGTTAATATGCAAGAGATTAATGCCCTGAAAATGTCAATGTTTCCATATAGGAACGTTAGAGACAAGTAAGAACAAGATAACCTCTCCAATCATAAGAATAGAAATCATATTGCAACAAGAACAATGTGCTCATGAAAAATATTTCAAGATTATAAGATTGTTTAAAGCCATATAAATATTGAGTAAAATATGATCGAAATAAACATGACATGATATATATGAAAATAAATCAAAATGTTTAATATGATCAACATATAGAAAATTATGATCAACTCATGATATCACATAGAAAAAATTATGAAATGACAAGTCAGTAAAGGTCTTAATCATGGGCTCATTTCTTGTTAACACTATGTAAATATGCAAGAGATGATATGCCCTGGATATGTCAATGCTTCCATATAGGAATGTCAGAGACAAATAGTACAGGAACTAAATACAATCTCTGCAATACATGTGAAAGAAACTATATCCCAATTAAAGAACTTATGACAAGTCAAAAAATATGATATCATATAGATTAAAAAAATTGATTTTACTCAAGAATTTAATTAGCAATAACATATAATGATCATGAAGATATTACTGATAAAACAATGAAATTGCTTTTACACAAAGGTAAGCAATAACATATAAATAAAGAAAATAATGATCAAAAGATAACACATATGAGATTGTTCTTATAAAATTGTTTTTATAAACATGACATGATTAGAAATCAACATGATTAAACAAAAAATAACAAATTAGTTATTAAGTATCTTGTTAACATATTAAGCATTAGATGGTTTATAGCTATCATCATGAAAAAATACTAGAGATCCATGCCCTTAAAAGATATCAATGTTTCCATATAGAAATGTTAGATAAATATATATCAAGAACAATAAATAATCTCTTAATAAACATGATTAGAGGAAAAACCTAAATGCAAAAAATGAATAACAGAAAACTTAAATACTTTACCGTACTGAACTAAATCTGCAAACAACACAGTTAGAAAAATAGTAAAGGAAAGAAACTTTTACTTACAGCCTTTTTGAAAAGTTCCCAGACTTGCCCAGAATTCCGTAATGTCATCGTAGAAGGATCTAGAATAGCTTTTCTATTTCCAAAAATAGGTTATAATAAACATTCTGATACAAATTGACCGAGTTATAAGGCCGAAAACAGTGTCGAATCTGCCGAAAACGGAAACCTGCACAAAGTCTACCAAACTTGGACGAAAGTTTCCGTTTTGGCAATCGGAAGGGCCAAAATTCTGTTATGTCCATGGGTGTGGATCTAGAACAACTTTTCTAGTTCCAAAAAGAGGTTATAATAAAAATTTCGATAAAAATTGACTGAGTTATGAGGCCGGAAACATGTCGAATCTATCGAAGACGGAAACCTGCACAAAGTCTACCAAACTTAGACAAAAAATTGTTGTTTTGACAACCGTAAGATAGATCTGCTTGAAGAGAATTAGAAAATCATATAGATCTACAAAAACAACATCAAGAAACCCTTGAAAAATTTCTACAAAATTCTACACAACAAGGTTAGGGTTAGAAATAAAAAACTACAGAAATATGCCCAAATCTGAAGAGAAGCCTAATGGATACCAAATAGAAATCAAATCTACGAGAAATAATCAATGCCCAAATGATAAAATACTGTTTGAAAGCGGTAGAAGGTGCTACATCATAGCAACAAGCTCTGATACCATGTCAGAGATATGGATCTAACTAAACTAGCTTACCTATTTATGCATAACAATAATATATCAACAATAAGTACATAAAGAGAACAAGAGAAAATAGTACACCAAATATACGTGGTTCACCCAATTGGGCTACATCCATGGGAAGGTAGTCTTATATTATCTCAAAAATATGTCCCTCAAGCTTACAGAGAGCAATGCCAATAACCACAATACAATATAGACATATCATCAATATATGATCCACATCGAATGAATGGATTTCATGAATGAATGAATATGATCCACACAGGGATGAATGCGAAAGATTCTCTTGACTCTATAATTATATACCAAGAGATGAGGAGGAATTACTCTCACATATTACATGTGAGATAATATAATTCTCCATAATAACATCTCTTTATATAATAATGAATATCAAGAGTATATTTTACCATAATGAATATGGGATATAATGTATTACTCTTTCACATAAGATTGTGGATATCTTCCGACATAATACAAAGACATATTACCTTCCAATAAATATAAAATATTCCATTAATATATTGGTTAGCCATCTTACTTTCAACCAAATCCATAGTTGATTCATGGTTTGCTTGAGGCTCCTCTAGTGCAACATAGATTCTAGGGATTGTACTTGATACATCACCCATAGTTTTATCCTCTTGGATGTTGTGGACATGTTTGGAACCCCCATTCTGACATAGAAAATTTATGAGAAAGTGGTCCTCTCCACATCCCCATCATTGAAGGCTCTCCCTTGACTCTTCTCACATAAATTATGTTTTCCTTGGCCTCACCATGTGATGGATTCCTTTGCTGATTTTTGAAATCAAGAGGCATGAATCCCTTCCTCCTTTAGTCAAACTTCTCTTTCTTATTTTCTTTCGATGCCCTATGGAATTATGTCTTGATTTTGTTTTGATCATAGCAATATTTTTTTATCATAGCAATTACACTTATCTTTTCTTATAGTCTCATATAGATTTTAAGGTTCATCAAACTCAATTCAGTCCTTTTATGACTATGGTAATCCACTTAGAAAACATTAAATTTTTACCCTATCATCTCTAATATATTTAATATACCTCATAAACTCCAATAATTTATTTTCATATTCAACGGCGGTCATTTTCCCCAACTTTAACCCATGGAATTCTTTGATTTTGTCATCATAGTACCTATTGGAGAGATACTTTTTATAGGAGTACTTCTTAAATTGCTTCCAAAAAGTATTCCTTTCATTAATCTTCTTTACATGCATAAGATGATCCCACCATATTTATGCTCTTCCATTAAATTTAAATATGACCACTCTTTCCATCATGTTTCCAAAGTAGTTATGGACTTAGAAATACTTTCTCATCCAAAAACTCCAAGCCTCAACTTCTTGTCCATATTTCAATTCATCACCAAAGGTAGAGCATGGATTTGGAATTCGAAAATTCTCTAGGTGATTTTTACCTGAAATGCCTCTTCCTCCTATTCCTGTGAGATGAAGAGTTTGAATTGTCAGTGGAGACCTTAGAGGTACACAAATCACTATCAGAACATTTTTTTGTATATGTCCCATATTTAGAAATTATTTTTGAGCTATGGGATCTCTTGTGAGAATGTCTCCTAGATATATTCTGACTCTTATAATCGTTGTTTTATTTTTTCCTATGATGAATTATCTTCTATATGTCTACAAAGATTTGGAGCATGGTTGCATTAAAATAATTTTGTTCTTCATGATCTCTAATTAACCTTTCTGTATTTGTTGTGCAAATTTATAACTCCACTCTTAGACTTCTCATGGTATCTGCGATGTCTTAAGGAGTTACTTGATTTATATGGTAATTAAATAGTGTCTCTACATTCGCATCATGCACATTTTATACCATGGAATATGTTTCAGTTTCATATGGATCCTATGCATCATTTAGGGTGATAGTTTTCTTGAGACAACCAAGACGAAAGGATTTCTAATTGCACTATCTTGAATGTTGACACTAACCATTCTTGATAAGGTATTTTATCTACAAAAGTGTTCATATAAATACACTTGTTAGTTGCATTACATCTTTAAAAAATTATAAAAATATTTTTCATGTGTTCTAGAAACTACTCATATTGACAGTTTTTGTCAAATCAAGGCTACAAGCTCGTTTTTGTTCAATATTAGAGAATATCTGAAGCATTTATTGAAAATATATTCATGCACATTTTTTGTTAGTTTTTCATCATTTAATTCATTATGATCTAGGATGTTAACTGAGAGAAAAACATGTACAACATATCAAACACAAGAGACAAGGGACACAAAGCATTTCACCGGGGAAAACCAAGAAGGTGAAAAGCCCTGCAACTTCCTCAAAGATAGAATGAGAACCAATACAAATATCACAAAGATCAAACCCCAAGATAAGAGAAAGTCTCCTAGCAGCTTCTCCTTCTCCACTTGTGTGCACTCCTCCTATCTCTCACTAATGCAAAGTGAGTGAGTGAGTGAATGAATAGAGTGAGAGAGACACACTCTCTACTTATATAATGACTTTACTTGCCTTTTACTCTAACTGGGCCGACCTCTCTTAGGAGAGTCTAATAACCCATTACCACTTGTCACTGGGCCAACCCCACTAGGGTGGTCTAATAACCCTTTGACCCACACTGGGCCGCCCCCTCTAAGGTGGTCTAATAACCCATCAAATATAAGTTACGACACTTACAATATAACTTGCGACACTTGCAAATACAAATGACGACACTTCCAACCGGAGGAATAATACATCTCTGTTGGGGATACAATAAAGTACAAATGTAATACATACAATATACAAGTGAATATATTCTGAAGTTACAAATACATCAACACTCCCTCTTAACTAGGAAGGTATTCTCTTGACACAAGTCATCAATACATATAGGCACAAGTCTTCAATTCTGGAGCTAGATCATTGTCACTGGATCACAGAGCATCATCGTCACTGCTGCTGTACTCGTCATCTCGATCAATGGTGCTATCTCTCAATTCTTCTCATCATAGGAATTTCTACAGAGCCATCCCTTTTTCATGTTGGATGTAGGCCTAGCCTCCTGTAGGTCTTCATCATCTCTACGAGTTGCCCAACCTATGGAATCCTCAGGGTTTATTACGTTCATCAACAAAACCTCGAAAGAGTATCCTATGACTGATTACGAGATTACTGCTCAACCTATCAGATCTCCTAGGGAAATATTACATGTGGCCACCACAAAACCTTAAAAGAGCATCCAAGAACATTTATGTTCCTAGCACGACTTACAATATCTCTAAAGAGCATCCCAGGATTGATTACGAGCTTACTTCTCAACCTATCATATCTCCAAGACTGATTACATGTGGTCTAGAAAAACATTAAAAGAGTGTCTTGCGACCTGCAAGATCTATAAAGAGCATCCCAGGACTTTTACGCGTTAAATTTTGAGCATTAATTCACAATACTCTAGGATCTTTACTGAGAGAATAACATGTACAGTATATCAATGCATATCAATCATAACAAACATGTCAATCATCACAAGAAGCAAAAGCATGAGAGACAATAGACACATAGAGTTTCCGTGGGGAAAACCCTAAGGTGAAAAACTCCACAACTTCCTCAGAGATAGATAGAGCAAATAGCTCAACCAAAGTACAACCAAAAACACAGAGATAGTCTTCTACTAGCAGATGATCCTCCTCCTCACATGTGCGCCACTTTCTGAGTGAAGGAAGAATGAGTTATGAGTGATCCAAATAGAGATATCCCGATCTCTATTTATACTTGTCCTGTTTTCCCAATAACCTTATGGGGCCGACTTGTCTAGCTAGGTACAATAACTTCATATTACATTATATTGGGCCGACCCATTACAAGGTGGTCTAATAACCGATCGAAAAGTTAACACATTTGCGACACTTGTCAATACAAATGATGACACTTCCGTATAGAGGAATAATACATCTTTATAGGAGTACAATAAATATATAAATGAAATACATTCCGAAGTTACATATACATCAACACTCCCTCTTAACTAGGAAGGTATTTCTCGACACAGATATGCTAGCACAAGTATTCTTCTCTGGATCATCGTCATCGATGCATGAATCATCGTCATCATCACTGCTGTTGCTATCTCAACCAATCTCTGAATCTACTCGTCATAGGAAGTTCTACAGAGCCAGTCCTTTTTCATACTGGATGTAGGCCCACCACCTGCAAGTCTTCATCATCAATGGCCATACTGTGGATCCCTGGACTGATTACGTGCGTCAATAAAACCTAGTGCAGACTATAGGTTCTTTTACATGTTGACCTTCACAAAACCTACTCAGAGCATCCCAGGATGTTACGAGCACACCGCTCAACCTGTGTGGATCTCGATAGAGCATCCCAGGATGTTACTAGCACACTGCTCTACCTGTCCGTATTTTAAAGGATCTTTTCTATGTGAACTTTTGCAAAACCTACTCAGATCATCCTAGCGCAGACTATAGGATCTCGATAGAGCAACCCAGGATGTCATGAGCACACTGCTCTACCTGTCCAATTTTTAAAGGATATTTTCTATGTGAAACTGTAGCAAAACCTACTCAGAGCATCCTAGCGCAGACTATAGGATCTCGATAGAGAAACCTAGGATGTTATGAGCACACTACTCTACCTGTCTGGTTTTTAAAGTATATTTTCTATGCTACTTGTAGCAAAACCTCGAAAGAGAATCCTAGCGCAGACTATAGGATCTCCCAAGATCTTTTCTATGCTACCTACACAACCTGTCCATGGCCACAGAGTATCAAACTGATACTCACCATACATCATCCTGATGTACATAATCACATGATCAACCTGATCATCATCATAGCATCAACCTGATGCGTATCATCTGGAGCGACATCCTGAATTTCGTCATCTGTGATCATCCCGATCATCATAGCATCATCTTGATGCATATCATCTGGAGCAACATCCTGAAGCTCGTCATCTGTGATCACCCTGATCAAACAATATATCCATTTGATGCATACACAGTATCTACCTGATACGTATCATACATGATCTACCTGATCATACAATGCATCCACCTGATACATACATAAGTACACGATCACACTGATCATACAAGTATCCACCTAATACATATATAAGTACATGATCACACTGATCATACAAGTATCCACCTAATACATACATAAGTACATGATCACACTGATCATACAAGTATCCACCTGATACATATACAAATACATGATCTACCTGATCATATCGAGCATCAACGTGATGTGTACATACATACATATAAATGATCCAACTAATCATATCCAACATCAACATGATGCGTACATACATACATATAAATGATCTAACTGATCATATCCAGCATCCAACATGATGCATACAGAGCAGTAACTGGAGCATCATCCTGAAGCTCATTATCCCGCGCTTACATCCACAGCCATGTGAAGGATCCTCCTTCCAACATGATTGGAATGGCTTCAGCAAATGTCTCCATCACTTCTTCCTCGAAGTGTCATCGATCTGAAGAAAACCAAGCCTCTCCCTGAAGTATTCAAACTTCACTTTGGCTAATGGTTTCATCAGTACATCTGCAATATGCTCATCCGTCGCAACATACAGAAGCTTCACTACTCCTCTCTGCACCATATCCCTGATATAGTGATATTTGATCTCTATGTGTTTTGACCTGTCATGGAACACTGGGTTCTCAAACAACTTCACACAACTCTGGTTGTCACAAAATATACCAGTAACCTTCAGCGGGAGATCAAATAACTCAAATAATAGCTTCTGAAGCCATACTGCCTCACAACTAGCCGAACATGCTGCAACATACTCTGCCTCGGCTGTACTTAGTGATACACAGAACTGCTTCTTGCTAAACCAAGAGATCACACCTGATCCCATACTGAAGCAGCACCCAGGTGTGCTCTTCCTATCTGCAGCACTGCGTGCCCAATCTGAATCAACATAACCCTGCAGGTTAAACTTTTGATTCACTTCATACTTGAGCCCATAATCAACTGTACCCTTCAGGTACCTAGAATATTCTTTACAACAATCAAGTGAACACTTCTCGAATCCGTAAGGAACTGGCTCAATGTGTTCACCGCAAAGCAAATATCTAGTCTCATGTTCATCAGGTACATCAAGGACCCAATCATCTGATGATACATAGAGACATCAACCGGCTCAGATGAAGCATCACACAAAAGCTTCAGGTTCGATGCCATAGGTGTGGCCATGGCCTTGCAATCCATCATCCCGAACCTCTTCAGGATATCTACTGTGTACTTCCCTTGTCCAAGGAAGATCCCATCTGCACTCTACCACACCTCCATACCTAGAAAATAGTGCATCATTCCCAAGTCCTTCATATCAAACTCGGCAGCAAGCTTCCTCTTTGTATTGGCAATCAATTTGCCATCTCCTGTTACAAACAGGTCATCCACATACAGGAGTAGAATCGCAGTATTCCCTTCCTCAACCTTGTAGTAAAGGTTGGAATCCGCTTAACTCTTGGTAAAGCCCAAAGTAGATAGGAAACTTTCCATCCTACCATACCAAGTCCTCGGAGCTTGTTTTAAGCCATACAAGGCTTTCTTCAATCTGCATACATATGACTCCCTATCATGCATTTCAAAACCGAGTGGCTGCTCCACATATACTTCCTCTTCAACTACACCATTCAAGAAAGCAGTCTTGACATCCATCTAGTGTATCTTCCATTTCATCGCTGCGGCCAGAGCAAGTACTGATCTAATGGAAGTGTACCTGGCTACAAGAGAAAAAATTTCTTCATAATCTATTCCCTCTTTCTGAGAGAAGCCACAACCTACAAATATTTCCTTGTGTTTCTCTATGCTGCCATCTGCAACATGCTTGATCTTGTAGATCCATTTGGAAGTCACAAAAGACTTCCCTTCAAGTTTTGGGACAACATCCCAAACATCATTCTTCATTATTGATTGGTATTCTTTGACCATGGCATCCTTCCATTCTTTCTTTTCCGCTGCTTCTTCATAACTGGAAGGTTCTTTGTTTATGATGCCACTGATTAAAGCAACATAGCTAGTATGAGATCTAGTTCTCTTCTTTGCTCTGTGTTCTTCTTCTGGAATTCCATATATTTCTGCATCTTGAATGAGCTCTCTAGCCCATGCAGGTTTCCTCTTGTGAGAGTTATTCTCACGGGGTGGATCTACAGGTTCTTGCGGATCTTCAATTTCACGAACTGCATCTGGAATTGCTTTAGTCATGGTAGTGTCTTGAAATCTAGTTTCCTTAGGTTCTTCATAATCTTCAACAGGTGTCTTCCTTGATTTGATGAATGCTGATTTTTCATCAAATGTCACATCCTTGCTGACATCAATATTCTTGAACCCTGGAAAGTATATTCTGTAAGCCTTCGAGCTTTCACTGTAACCCACAAAGATACCCTTATTTCCTGAAGGATCTAGCTTGGTCCTATTTTCCTTTGGGACATGAGTATATACTGGACAACCAAATATTTTGAGATGGCTGACTTCAGGTTTCTTACCAGATAAGACCTCTTCTGGTGTCTTGTTGTCCAATATCTTTTGGGGTGTTCTATTCTGCACATATACAACAGTCCTAGATGCTTCTTCCCATAGATGCATAGGTAGATCCTCGTCATGCAACATTTCCCTTGCTGCTTCCATGATTGTTCTATTATTTCTTTTTGCAACTCCATTCTATTGTGGATTATAAGGAGTAGTCAACTCCCTCTTAATCCATGAATCACTGCATAGCTTCTTGAAGTCACCTGAAGTGAATTCTCCACCATTGTCGGATCTAAATATTTTGATCTTCTTATCAGTTTGGTTCTCCATCAAGGTTTTGAATTCCTTGAACTTATCCAACACTTCATCTTTGTTCTTCAAGAAGTAAACCCAAGTCTTCCTGGAGAAGTCATCAATGAAAGAGACATAGTAAACATACCCACTCAGAGAACCGAATGACATCGGACCACATACATCAGAGTGGATAATTTCGAAGATATCTTTTGCCTTGCTTTCACTGCTTGGAAATTCCTTCTTGATGTTCTTTCTTTTTGCACATCCTTTGCAAACACCTTCATGCTTGGTCTTGATTTCAGGAAGACCTTCTACAGCTTTACTTGAAATTGGTAATGCTCTGTAGTGCATGTGTGCAAGTTTTCTATGCCAAAGTTCACTTGGATCCATGGAATCATGCACCATGGCATGTTCAGGTTGTCCTTTCAATTTATACAATCCTCCCTCTTGCTCTCCAATCACCACTGCATCATCAATAGTTTTACCCTTTGGCCACATTAGGACTTGGCCATCTACAAATGAAACCCTCATACCTTTTGCATCTAATGCAGAAATGGAGAGTAGATTCTTCTTGAGCTTAGGTACATAGAGAACTTCTTTCATCTTCAATCATTTTCCAAAATCTAGATTGTAGGAGGCTTCACCACTTCCTTTGATAGGGTATTGATAGTCATCCCTAAGTTTCACTTTATGGGGTGATTCATGTTTAGATAGATTTATATAATATTCTTTAAACCCAGTCATGTGTTTGGAAGCCCCACTATCAATTAACCAATCTTACAACCATGAGAGATAGTACCTGTGAGAGCAGAAATTAGAACATATTCTTCTTCACTTGATGAGTCATCATCATCACTTTCTGCTCTAGCTTTCTTCCTTGGAGGTTCATCATCCTCAGTAGCATGAGCATGATATCTTTTTTTGTTGTTCTTCTTCTTCTTATTGAAGTTGTTGTTGTTGTGTTTCTTCTTCTTGGGACAGTCTGAAGCAAAGTGTCCCTTCTCATTGCATTCAAAACATTGAACATGAGATATGTCTTTCTTCTTGTGATGAGGGTGATAATGTTTCTTGTTATGAGATCTCTCCCTCTTAAACTTGCTTCCCTTGGTGTGAGCTGTGAGAGATTGATCTTCATTTCCCATATTTTCTTCTCGGGCCACAAGCCTTGCTTCTTCTTGAGAGCATTCCTCCTACAGTCTACTGAAAGAGACCAACTTCTTTCTTGCACAGATTCCTTGGATAAAGGAATCCCATGACCTGGGTAGGCCATTTAGTGTGGTCATAACAACTTCACCATTGTCCACTACTTCATCCATAGCTTCAAGTTGTTCCTTGATCTGAGAGACCCTGGAGAAGTAAGATTGAATGGTCTCTTCATTCAACATCTTGACCCCTTTCAATTGATTCCGCAGAGTCATCTTCCGATTTATGTTCTTCCCTTCAAATAACTTGGTCAGGGAGTCAAACATCTCCTTGGGTGTCTTTAGAGTTGACACATGTTGTATGAGATGGTCTTTCACAGAATCAACAATGATTCTGTTTTCTTTGACCAAGTTCTTCTTGTGCAATACCTTAGCCTCTTCATCCTCTGGGATAGGGACCTCAGAGCTGATGTAGGAGTCCAATTCATTTTCTTCCAAGATCGGAAGTTATCAGCCCCTTCAAGCTTATCCTCAATCTTGGTGTGGTGAGACATCTTAAAGAGTACTTCAAATGGAAATAGAAGAGATTTAGGTCTTACCACTTGCTTTGCTAAAAACTGGATATGGTCCTGGATTAGGGTTTGTTGAAAAAACCCTAAAAATTCAAAAAGTGAATTTCAACTTTCTGAAAGGATAGAAATATGCACCTTGATGATCTGATCAATTTGATGTATTCAGAATTTGAGATCTGCAAAGCTTCACCCTTCAGAATTGCCTTTTTGTGTTCCCGAATTCACTTGGGAGGACCCTGAATTAGGGTTTGAGTTTCCCGGAGATTTACCCAACCAAAAATATCAATCCAAAGCTATAAACTTCGATTTTTCCAAGGAGCTTCCAGCTATGTCTTCATATTTCAGAAATTCCTATTTTTGTGGAAACCCTAATTGTTAGGGCCAAATCTGAAAATGCTCATAATTGAATTCTGATTGGACAGATAGATTCTCCTTGATGAGTAGATTCAATCTACTATACTGCTTTTCCAAAATCTATGGAGAGAAACCCAATAAACAAGAAACCCTAGTTTCTGTCATTGCACAATGTCTTCTTCTCAAGCTAGCTCTGATACCATGTTAAATTTTGAGCATTAATTCACAATACTCTAGGATCTTTACTAAGAGAATAACATGTACAGTATATCAATGCATATCAATCATAACAAGCATGTCAATCATCACAAGAAGCAAAAGCATGAGAGACAACAAACACACAGAGTTTCTGTGGGGAAAACCCTAAGGTGAAAAACCCCACAACTTCCTCAGAGATAGATACAGAAAATAGCTCAACCAAAGTACAACCAAATACACAGAGATAGTCTTCTACTAGCAGATGATCCTCCTCCTCACATGTGCGCCACTTTTCAAGTGAAGGAAGAATGAGTTCTAAGTTATCCAAATAGAGATCTGTCGATCTCTATTTATACTTGTCCTGTTTTCCCAATAACCTTATGGGGACGACTTGTCTAGCTAGGTACAATAACTTCATATTACATTATATCGAACCGACCCATTACAAGGTGTTCTAATAACCCATTTCCAAGTTAACACACTTGCGACACTTGTCAATACAAATGACGACACTTCTGTATAGAGGAATAATACATCTCTATAGGAGTACAATAAATATATAAATGAAATACATTCCGAAGTTACATATACATCAACATTACGTGCCTAGAACAACCTATCGGATCTTCAGGACTAATTACATGCCACCCTCGCAAAACCTCGAAATAGCATCCCAGGACTGATTACGAGCTTACTGTTCAACCTATCGGATCTCCTAGGGAGAAATTATATGCCATGGACAAAACCTTGAAAGAGAATTTTCCATATCTCCTAGGGTGCTATTATATGCCATAGGAAAAACCTAGCAAGAGTATCTGCAAATCTCCCAGGGCACTATTATATGTCCCTCCAAGCAAAACCTCGAAAGAGCATTTACCAGATCTCCCAAGGAGCTATTATATGACATAGGAAAAACCTAGCAAGAGTATTTGCAAATATCCCAGGGTGCTATTATATGCTTATCGCACAACCTGTCCATGGCCATGGAGTATCATCCTGATACTCATGGTGAACCTGATAATCCTTGCATGGAGCATCATCCTAATGCTCATGATCATACTGATCATCATCATACAATACATCATCCTGATGCACATCATCATCACATGATCATCCTGATCATCATCATAGCATCGTCCTGATGCATATCATCATCACATGATCATCCTAATCATCATAGCATCATCCTGATGCATATAATCTAGAGCATCATCATGATGCTCATAACATCATCCTGATGCATATCATCTGGAGCATCATCTTGATGCTCATCACACATGATCAACCTGATCATTATCATACATAGCAACATCCTGATGCTCATCACACAACACTTACATCCACAGCCATGGGAAGGATCCTCCTACCACCACGCTTGGAATGGATCCTGCAAATGCATCCCATCACTTCCTCCTTGAAGTATCTTCTATCTAAAGAACACCAAGCCTCTCTCTGAAGTACTCGAACATCACTCTGGCTAGTGGTTTGGTCAACACATCTGCAATCTGCTCATCCGTCACAACATACTGGAGCTTCACTGCTCCTCTCTACACCATATCCCTGATATAGTGATACTTGATCTCGATGTGCTTTGAATTGTCATGGAACACCGGGTTCTCAGACAAATTCACACAACTCTGGTTTACACAATATATACAAGTAGCATCCAACCAGAGATCAAATAAATCAGACAATAGATTCCTTATCCATACTTCCTCATGTTAAATTTTGAGCATTAATTCATTATACTCTAGGATCTTTGCTGAGAGAATAACATCTACAGTATATCAATGCATGACAATCATAATATGCCAAGCATCACAAGCATCATAAGAATCACAAGCATCATAAGAATCAAAAGCATAGAGACAAGAGACACAGAGTTTCCATGGGGAAAACCCTAAGGTGAAAAACCCCACAACTTCCTCAGAGATAGAGAGAGAAATGGCTCAACCAAAATACAACCAAATAACACTGAGATAGTCTCCTAGTAGATGATCCTCCTCCTCCTCACTAGTGCGCCACTTTCCAGAGAGAGAGTGAGTTACTTTTTCCGAGTTAGTAAAATAGAGATCTCCTATCTCTATTTATACTCACCTTTTTGCCCAGTGACCTACTGGGGCCGACTTGTCTACTTAGATACATCCACATTATATTATATATTAATCAGGGCCGACCCCATATGGTGGTCTAATAACCCATCGACAAGTACACACACTTGCGACACTTGTCAATCCACATGACGACACTTCCTTATAGAGGAATAACACATCTCTTATAAGGGTACAATAAATATATATATAATACACAGATGAAATACATTCCGAAGTTACATATACATCAACACTCCCTGCATCGTCATCATCATCGTCACTGCTGCTACTATCTCAACCAATCTCTGTCTCTACTCATCATAGGAAGTTCTACAGAGCCAATCCTTTTTCATACTGGATGTAGTCCCACCACCTGCAGGTCTTCGTCATCACTGGCCATACTTTGGAATCCTCAGGACTTATTACGTGCGTCACAAAACCTCGAAAGAGCATCCCAGGCTGTTACGAGCACACAACTCTACCTATAGGATCTCCCAGGGAGCTATTACATGTGACCCCACCACAAAACCTCGAAAGAGAATCCCAGGATGTTACGGGTACACAACTCCGAACTGTAGGATCTCCCAGGGCGCTGTTATATGTGGTCATGGCAAAACCTCGCAAGAGCATCCTAGGACTGATTATGGGCACACAGCCCAACCTATCAGATCTCCCAGGGCGCTATTACATGCCATAGGACAAAACCTCGCAAGAGCATCTGCCAGATATCCCAGGGCACTATTACATTCCATAGGAAAAACCTCGAAAGACTATCTGCAGATCTCCCAGGGCACCGAATTACATGTCCTCCCAGAGAAAAACCTAGAAAGAGCATTTGCCAGATGTCCCAGGGCACCAATATTACATGCCATAGGCAAAACCTCGAAAGACCATCTGCAAATCTCCCAAGGCACCGAATTACATGCTCATCTGCACAACCTGATCCACGGCCATAGAGTATCATCCTGATACTCACCATACATCATCCTGATGCATCCATGATCATCCTGATCATCATCACTGCAACGTCCTGCTGCATGTCATCTGGAGCAACATACTGAAGCTCGTCATCTATGATCATCCTGATCATCACTGCAACATCCTGCTGCATGTCATCTGGAGCAACATCCTGAAGCTCGTCATCTATGATCATCCTGATCATCACTGCAACATCCTGCTGCATGTCATCATACCTGATCCACCTGATCATCAATGCATCTACTTGATGCATACCAAGTATCTACCTGATACATATCATCATACATGATCCTCCTGATCATCAATGTATCCAATTGATACAAATACAAATACATGATACATATCACCATACATGATCCACCTGATCATACAATGTATCCACCTGATACATATACAGATACATGGTCCAAGCATCCAGCATGATGCATATACAAAATACATACACATGATCCAACTGATCATATCCAGCATCAACATGATGCGTACATACATACATAAAAATGATCCAACTGATCATATCCAACATCCAACATGATGCGTACATACATACATAAAAATGGTCCAACTGATCATATCCAGCATCCAACATGATGCGTACATGCATACATAAAAATGATCCAACTGATCATATCCAAGCAGAAACCAGAACATCATCCTGATGCTCATCATCCAGCGCTTACATCCACAGACATGTGAAGGATCCTCCTTCCAACATGCTTGGAATGGCTTCAGCAAATGTGTCCATCACTTCTTCCTCGAAGTGTCCTCGATCTGAAGAACGCCAAGCCTCTCTCTGAAGTACTCGAACTTCACCCTGGCTAGTGGCTTCGTCAGCACATCTACAATCTGCTCGTCTGTCACAACATATAGGAGCTTCACAGCTCCTCTCTGCACCATATCCCTGATATAGTGATATTTGATCTCTATGTGTTTCGACCTGTCATGAAACATTGGGTTCTTGGACAGCTTCACATAACTCTGGTTATCACAGAAGATACCAGTAGCCTCCAACGGGAGATCAAATAGCTCATACAGTAGCTTCTGTAGCCATACGTCCTCACAACTAGCTGAACAGGCTGCAACATACTCTGCCTCAGCTGTACTTAGTGCTACATAGGACTGCTTCCTGCTAAACCAAGAGATCACACCTGATCCCATATTGAAGCAGCACCCAGATGTGCTCTTCCTATCTGTAGCACTGCCAGCCCAATCTGAATCAACATAACCATGTAGGTTAAACTTTTGATTCGCTTCATACTTGAGCCCATAATCCACTGTACCCTTCAGGTACTTCAGAACATGCTTTACAGTAACCAGGTGAACACTCCTCGGATCCGTCAGGAACTGGCTCAATGTGTTCACAGCAAAGCAAATGTCTGGTCTCATGTTCGTCAGGTACATCAAGGACCCAATCATCTGACGATACATAGAGACATCAATCGGCTCAGATGAAGAATCACATAGAAGCTTCAGATTCGATGCCATAGGTGTGGCCATGGCCTTGCAATCCATCATTCCAACTCTCTTCAGGATATCTACTGTGTACTTCCCTTGACCAAGGAAGATCCCACCTGCATTCTGCCACACCTCCATACCTAGGAAATAGTGAATCATTCCCAAATCTTTCATATCGAATTCAGCTGCAAGCTTCCTTTTAGTATCTGGAATCAGTCTGTCATCTCCTGTCACAAATAAGTCATCCACATACAGTAGTAGAATCACAAGATTCCCTTCCTCAACCTTATAGTAAAGGTTTGAATCCGCTTTACTCTTGGTAAATCCCAAACTAGATAGGAAACTGTCCATCCTACCATACCAGGTTCTGGGAGCTTGCTTCAAGCCATATAAGGCTTTCTTCAATCTGCATACATATGATTCCCTGTCATGTATTTCAAAACCGAGTGGTTGTTCCACATATACTTCCTCTTCTACTACACCATTCAGGAAAGCAGTCTTGACATCCATCTGGTGTATTTTCCATTTCATTGCTGCAGCCAGGGCAAGCACTGTTCTGATGGAAGTGTACCTGGCTATAGGTGCAAAGGTTTCTTCATAATCTATTCCTTCTTTCTGAGAGAAACCATGAGCTACGAATCTTGCTTTGTATTTTTCTACACTGCCATCTGCAGCATGCTTGATTTTGTAAATCCACTTGGAAGTCACAACAGACTTCTCTTTAGGTCTTGGGACAACATCCCAAACATCATTCTTCATTATTGATTGGTATTCCTCAACCATAGCATCCTTCCATTCTTTCTTTTCTGCTGCCTCTTCATAACTAGAAGGCTCTTTGTTCATAATGTCACAGAGTAAAGCAACATAACTGATGTGTGATCTGGTTCTCTTCTTTGCTCTGTGTTCTTCTTCTGGAATGCCAAATCTTTCTGCATCATGAATGAGCTCTCTAGCCCATACAGGTTTCCTCTTGTGAGAGTTATTCTCACGGGGTGGATCTACAGGTTCTTGTGGATCTTCAAACTCACGAACAGTTTCTGGAACTGCTTCAGTCATGGTAGTGTCCTGAAATCTTGTTTCCTTAGGTTCTTCATAACCTTCGGTAGGTGCCTTTCTTGATTTGATGAATGCTGATTTTTCATCAAATATTACATCCCTACTAACATCAATTTTCTTGAACCCTGGAAAGTATATTCTGTAAGCCTTTGAGCTTTCACTATAACCCACAAATATGCCCTTCTTTCCTTAAGGATCTAGTTTAGTCCTCTTCTCTTTTGGGACATGAGTATATACTGGACAACCAAATATTCTGAGATGGCTGACTTCATGTTTCTTACCAGAAAAGACCTCTTCTGGTGTCTTGTTTTCCAATATCTTGTGGGGTGTTCTGTTCTGCACATATACAGCTGTTCTAGCTGCTTCTTCCCATAGATGCATAGGAAGATCCTGGTCATGCAACATTGCCCTTGTTGCTTCCATGATAGTTCTGTTCTTCCTTTCTGCAACTCCATTCTGTTGAGGATTATAAGGAGCAGTCAACTCCCTCTTAATCCATGAATCACTGCAAAGCTTCTTGAAGTCACTTGAGGTGAATTCCCCACCATTTTCAGATCTGAATGTCTTGATTTTCTTGTCAGTTTGATTCTCCATCAAGGTTTTGAATTCCTTGAATTTATCAAGCACCTCATCTTTTCCCTTCAAGAAGTATACCCAAGTCTTCCTGGAGGAGTCATCGATAAATGATACATAGTAAACATACCCACTCAGGGAACTAGATGACATAGGGCCACATACATCTGAGTGGATGATTTCCAGAATGTCTTTTGCCTTGCTTTCACTGCTTGGGAAAGCCTTCTTAATGTTCTTACCTTTTGCACATCCTTTGCAAACACCTTCATGTTTGGTCTTGATTTCAGGAAGACCCTCTACTGCCTTGCTTGCAATTGGAAGTGCCCTATAGTGCATATGAGAAAGTATTCTATTCCAAAGTTCACTTGGCTCCATGGATTCATGCACCATGGCATGTTCAGGTTGTCCCTTCAATTTATACAGTCCTCCCTCTTGCTCTCCAATCACTACTGCATCATCTATTGTCTTTCCCTTTGGCCAGATTAGGACTTGGCCATCTACAAATGCAACCCTCATACCTTTTGCATCCAATGCAGAGATGGAGAGTAAGTTCTTCTTGAGCCCAGGTACATAGAGGACTTCCTTCATCTTCAGAGATTTTCCAGAATCTAGGTTGTAGGAGGCTTCACCACTTCCTTTGATTGGGTATTGATAATCATCCCCAAGTTTCACCTTATGGGGTGATTCATGTTTAGATAGGTTCACAAACGATTCTTTGAATCCAGTCATGTGTTTGGATGCCCCACTATCAATTAACCAATCATTACAACCATGGGAGATTGTACCTGTGAGAGCAGAGATCAGAACATACTCTTCTTCACTTGATGAGACATCATCACTATCACTTTCTGCCCTAGCCTTCTTCTTTGGGGGTTCATCATCTTCGGCAGCATGAGCATGAAATCTTCTTTTGCTGCCCTTCTTCTTTTTACTGAAGTTGTTGTTATTATCCCTTTTGTTCTTGGGAAAATCTGAAGCATAGTGACCCTTCTCATTGCATGTAAAGCATCTTAGGTCCTTCTTACTCCTTTGATGAGATCTTTTGTGGTGAGAGTGATCCTTCTTGGTTTTGCTTCTTTTGGTGTGAGCTGCAAGAGCTTGATCTTCTCCTCCCATCTTTTCCTCACGAGCTATAAGCCTAGCTTCTTCTTGAGAGCATTCTTCCCTCAGTCTGTTGAAGGAGATCAACTTCTTCCTTGCACAAATTCCTTGAATAAAAGAATCCCATGACCTGGGTAGGCCATTTACAGTGGTCATCACCACTTCACCATTCTCCACCATTTCATCCACTGCTTCTAGTTGTTCCTTGATCTGGGAGACCCTTGAAAAATAAGATTGAATGGTTTCTCCATTCTGAAACTTTACTGCTTTCAATTGGTTCTGCAGGGTCATCTTCCTATTTATGTTCTTTCCTTCAAATAGCTTGGTCAAGGATTCAAACATCTCCTTGGGTGTCTTGAGAGAAGACACATGGGGTATGAGATGGTCTTTGATAGAATTAGCAATGATTCTCTTTGCCTTGACCAAGTTCTTCTTGTGCAATGCCTTGGCCTCTTCATCCTCTGGGATAGGGATGTCTTCTTTCACATATGAGTCCAACTCATTCTCTTCCGGGATTAGCCCAATCCTATACTTCCAGGCTCGGAAGTTATCAGCCCCTTCAAACTTATCCTCAAGCTTGGTGTGAAGAGACATCTTTAAGAGTACTTCAAATGGAAATAGAAAAGGTTTAGGACTTACCACTTGAAGTGCTGAAAACTGGATCTGGTCCCAGATTAGGGTTTGTCAGAGAAACCCTAAAAATTCAAAATGTGAAATTCAAAATTATGAAAGGATAGAAAGATGCGCCTTGGAGAGATGATCAGCCTAGTACATTCAGAATTTGAGATCAGCAAGGTCTTGCCCTTCAAAATTGCCTTTTTGTCCTCCCGGGTTCACTAGGGAGAGCCCTAAATTAGGGTTTGAGTTTCCCGGAGATATATCCAGCCAAAAATCTCGATCCAAAACTCTAACCTTCGATTTTTGCAAGGCGCTTCCAGCTGTGTCTTCAGTTTCCAGAAATTCCTATTTTTGTGGAAACCCTAATTTTTAGGGCCAAATCTGAAAATGCTTGGAACTGAATTCTGATTGGACAGAGAGATGAGCCTTGATGAGTAGATCCAATCTACTATGCTGAATTTCAAAAATCTGTGGAGAGAAACCCAATAATCAAGGAATATAAGCTTCTGTCACTGCAAAATGTCTTCTTCTCAGTTAAGCTCTGATAGCATGTTAAATTTTGAGCATTAATTCATTATACTCTAGGATCTTTGCTGAGAGAATAACATATACAGTATATCAATGCATGACAATCATAATATGACAAGCATCACAAGCATCATAAGAATCAAAAGCATAGAGACAAGAGACACAGAGTTTCCGTGGGGAAAACCCTAAGGTGAAAAACCCCACAACTTCCTCAGAGATAGAGAGAGCAATGGATCAACCAAAATACAACCAAATAACACTGAGATAGTCTCCTAGTAGATGATCCTCCTCCTCCTCACTAGTGCGCCACTTTCTAGAGAGAGAGTGAGTTACTTTTTTCGAGTTAGTAAAATAGAGATCTCCTATCTCTATTTATACTCACCTTTTTTCCCAGTGACCTACTGGGGCCGACTTGTCTACTTAGATACATCCACATTATATTATATATTAATCAGGGCCGACCCCATATGGTGGTCTAATAACCCATCGGCAAGTACACACACTTGCGACACTTGTCAATCCACATGACGACACTTCCTTATAGAGGAATAACACATCTCTTATAAGGGTACAATAAATATATATATATAATACACAGATGAAATACATTCCGAAGTTACATATACATCAACACCTCACAACTAGCCGAACAAGCTGCGACATACTCTGCTTTGGCTGTACTCAGTTCTATGTAGGATTGCTTCCTGCTAAACCAAGAGATCACACCTTATCCCATACTAAAGAAGCACCCCGAAGTGCTCTTCCTATCTGCAGCACTTCTTGCCCAATCTAAATCAACATAACCCTCCAGGTTAAACTTTTGATTTGCATCATACTTGAGCCCATAATCAACCGTACCCTTCAGGTACCTCAGAATATGTTTTATAGAAATCAGGTGAACATGTCTAGGATCCGTAACTGGCTCAAGGTGTTCACCGCAAAGCAAATATATGGTCTCGTGTTCGTCGGGTGCATCAAGGACCCAATCATATAATGATACATCATGGCATCAACCGACTCTAATGAAGCATCACTCAATAGCTTCAAGTTCGATGCCATAGGTGTGGCCATGGCCTTGCAGTCCATCATCCCGAACCACTTCAGGATCTCTACTGCATACTTCCCTTGTCCAAGGAAGATTCCATCTACACTCTGCCACACCTCCATACCTAGAAAGTAATGCATCATACCCAAGTCTTTCGTATCGAACTTAGCAGCAAGCTTCCTCTTCATGCCGACAATCAACCTATACTCACCTGTCATAAACAGGTCATCCACATACAATAGGAGTATCACTGGATTTCATTCCTCAACATTTTAGTAGAGGTTGGAATCCTCTTTACTCTTGGTAAATCCCAAACTAGTCAGGAAGCTGTCAATCTTGCCATACCATGTCCTGGGTGCTTGTTTCAAACCATACAAGGATTTCTTTAATTTGCACACATGTGACTCCCTGTCATGTGTCTCAAAACCGATTGGCTGCTCCACATACACTTCCTCTTCGACTACACCATTCAAGAAAGTTGTCTTGACATCCATCTCATGTATCTTCCACTTCATCACTTTAGCTAGGGAAAGTACTATTCTGATGGAAGTGTATCTGGATATAGGTGCAAAATTCTCTTCATAATATATCCCTTCTTTCTGGGAGAAGTCACAAGCCACAAACCTTGTCTTGTATTTCTCTATGCTACTATCTGCAGCATGCTTGAACTTGTAGGTCCACTTGGAAGTCACAACAGACTTCCCTTTTGGTATCAGGACCACATCCCAGACATTATCCTTCATGATCAACTGGTACTCCTCGATCATGGCATCCTTCTATTACTGTATCCCTAATCCTAGAAACTTCAAATTCTTCAATATCTTCAATAGGTAGTTTTTCTTGAACTTCGTCGCTTGTTCTTTGGAACAAATTTCATTGTCCTTCTTTTGTAGGTGATTGTACACGATCTTTCCTACAAGTCAAATTCAATTGCATGATTAGAAAATTCTCAGCATTTTCAGAACAAAATCTTACACATAAGAATATATGTCATATAGTCATGCAATTATCTTAGCCAATGCTTCAATACAACATTAATCCATATCCCGTATTCATATGATAACTTTCTAGATTCCTTCCATCTCTACCAGAACATTGTTAAGAGTGTGCACAACTCCCAACATGTCAGCAAAGAGGTTTCATTATAGATAGATAGCAATGGAATGTTGGACAGTACCATATGCCACTTACCCATTACTTGTATATTAGTCGTATCTTGTTCATTAATGCAACTTTTCTAAAATGCATAATATACATCCTAAATCTAGGAACATAACTATGTACATATCTAAACAACAACATTTAAGTAATCATTTATACAAGAAATGATAATTCAAATACTTATCTTTGTTTAGTTGTTGGGTGGAATCCTTCTCGATCTTTGCTTCCTTGCAGGAACTACTGGAGTGTGATCCCTCTTGATGATATCATTTATGTCTTTGAACTTCTATCCACCCTCGACCACTATGCATGCTTAAGTGTGCACTAGTGTCATCATTGTGTTATCCTCAAGATCTCATACATAATCATACTTCATTAGTATAATCTCAATATCAAAACATTATGATTCTAAATAATCTTAAACATGTATGGTCATGGTCATTTCATACATAGGTAATTTATCACAAGCATTAGTATTCAAGGTTTCAGGGAGGACTTCTTTTACTCATGCATATTCTTATTTGACGATAGGACTCTTTGCATCGAAAGGTGCTCTACAGCCCAGTATGAGGGAGATCTTGTAAAATGTGAGTGTTTGTCGAGTAACAAAATAATACAAAGTAAACAAAAAAGAATAATACAAAGTAAATATGAGACTTAAACTAGAGACTTTACTTTTTGCTTTTAATACAAAGTAAAAAGTAAATATGAGACTTTAGAGTGTTTGTCAAGTAACAAAATAATACAAAGTAAAAAAAAAAAAATAATACGAAGTAAAAAGTAATAAATATTATGTTGGCCATAAACAAAAAAGAATAATACAAAGAAAAAAGTAAATATGAGACTTAAACTAGAGACTTTAGAGGTTATGATTAGCTGGCTCAGGTATTGCACTCAAGGAGCTATTCAAGGAGAGGTTTGCACCTCCGGAGATTTTATCTTTCTCCGCGCTTGATAGAGCCTAGGATTTGGATCCAGGTTGGTCTACTCATATCAAAGTAAGAAGCATAATATGCATAAACCCATGATTATTCAAACCTATAACTTCATGAATAATCATTATCAATCATACGAAAGTATACTTATATGAGACCCTTAACAAAAGGTAGTATTCTAACTTGATATAAGAAAAACATACCTGGATGATCATATTTGCGAGTTATGTCTAACATAACCAAACAATGTCTTATTTGTTCTCTTCAATGATTTAGTGACCTTGTGCTAGTAACCTGCATATCTCATAAGTTAATCATTGTAGAACCAAATTATACATACCTCGTAAGTAGAGCTTCTATGTGATCAATGGATATGGATGAGTTTTTCTCTTCATGTCACCATGGTCATATGTTCTCGATCCATAACTTGATTTGTCTTTCTTGATGTACCTTTCATGTTAGCGGACAACATCATCCTCATACAACACCACAATGCATTAGTACAATCATAAGTGTCATAACCCTAATCGTTGAATGTCTTCTATCATTCACATGCATTCATACTTTTACTAAGGTGATAAGACAAGTATAAAATTAATCAAGATTGTACTAACCTCAATAATATGAAGACAAACATATCATAAACTTAATCATGAACAGATTTCAAAACATACCTGTATCTCCTCAAGTCATACCTGTCGGGATTGCTTGTAGTCTTCTTATGTAAGGCCTTAGCCTCATCTCCCTCTGGAACTAGAATCTTCTTCACTTATGTAGGTGTCCAATTCATTCTCTTATAGGATTAACCCAATCCACTTTGATTTGCTAAGACTGGATCTCGAGCTGGACAGGGTTTGACAGAGAAACCCTAAAAATACAAACTTGGAATTTCAAACTGCTATCTGGATAGGGAGATGCAGATGATTGAGGAGAACAAGATGGTGTGCTCAGATTTTGAAAACTCCAAAAATTGACTCCTCAAAATTGACCTGCGAGATTCGGATCTGCAGCTTCTATCAAATTCTGGTTTTCTGGTCAAAATCCTGAAATAGGGTTTGATAGAGCTAGGGGTTCTACCCAACCAAAAGCTTCGATCTTGGTCTCTAAATTTTGATTTTGATGAGGAGAATCCATTCCTGGTCTCATATTTCAAAATTTCCAACTTTTACAGAAACCCTAATTTCCCGCAGCAGTGATAAACCAAAAATGAAAGTGCTCATAATCCAATTTTGTTTGGATAGAAATATATGCCATATTGTTTCTGATGTATATATGAAATTTCAGATCCTCAAGGTATGAAAGCTTTTCCTGTGCTAGAATGACCTATCATCTTTCCAACCCCATAGATCTGAGCTTTCATGGATTCTCTAAAAGAGAGATATGCCAAGTTTCACAACGTGACCTGTTTATGGGATGAAACTACATAGAGAACTTGTACAGAGTGACACATGTCATTGTTTCAAATTCATCCTCTGAAACCTAGACCTGTGAAACTACAGTTTGTTCCCTAATTGTCACTCTTTACGGAATTCCATTTGGATATTCCTAGCCTGAGATATGACCTTTGTCCCTGGGTCACCTGTTTAGGGCTGCATTCTGGAAGAGGCAGAAATCCTAACTTGTACGGATAATATCTCACAAAGTAAAACGAATCTGAGGCTAAGATTTGGACACAAGGTACATGAACATTTAGTCTTCGGCCTGTAAACATTTCAGATCCTGAAACTTCGCCAAAACGGATTTATAGTGAAAGTGCCACGATGACTAGTTTTTACTATATCAATCCCTAGCTTCCAATTTGTCGCAAGTGCCACAAGTGTTGTAAATGCCATACAATGCCTTCCTTCAGGATAGCTATGATACCATGTTAGTTTTTCATCATTTAATTCAATATGATCTAGGATCTTAACTAAGAGAACAACATGTACAACATGTCAAACACAAGAGATAAGAGACATAAAGCATTTCACCGGGGAAAACCAAGAAGGTGAAAAACCCCGCAACTTCCTCAGAGATAGAATGAGCACCAATACAATGATCACAAATATCAAACCCCAAGATAAGAGAAAGTCTCCTAGTAGCTTCTCCTCCTCCACTTGTGTGCACTCCTCCTCTCTCTCACTAATGCGAAGTGAGTGAGTGAGTGAATGAATAGAATGAGATACACACACTCTCTATTTATACAAATTATGACTTGACTCGCATTTTACTCTAACAGGGCCGAACTCCCTTAGGAGAGTCTAATAACCCATTAACACTTGTCACTGGGCCGACCCCACTAGGGTGGTCTAATAACCCTTTGATCCAGACTGGGACGACCCCTCTAAGGTGGTCTAATAACCCATCAAATATAAGTTACAACACTTACAATATAACTTGCAACACTTGCAAATACAAATGACGACACTCCCAAGCGGAGGAATAATACATCTCGGTTGGGGATACAATAAAGTACAAATGTAATACATACAATATACAAGTGAATGTATTCCTAAGTTACAAATACATAAACATTTTTCTCC